>JAAAKG020137483.1:0-12892 GCA_010014905.2 Druon quercuslanigerum
GTCTTTCAAAAATGGCTGTGATTTTTAAAAGTTCTTGCATAGCTTTATGTTTCGGGTGGTCGATTCCCATATGTATGATAAATTATGAATAGTTATATGTATATATATTTTTTTATTTATTTAAAAAGAGTTAGATAACCACCGCATGGTGCTACTGGGAGAAAACGTCATCCGAAAATGACCCTGGCGGTAAGTGTGACTTCCCGGGGTTCCACTACAGACAAAAAAGGTATTAAAAACATAAATATAATATAAATATTATATTATATTACATTCTGAAACATTGTATTACAAATACAAATTCTTACGCTGCGGGGCATTGGGAGGAATCGCACTTTTTTCGTTCACGAATGTCCAGAGCCTTTAATTTTTGTCCGATTTTGAATTTTTTATATTAAAGTTCATTAAATTCTTCATATTTATGTAGGAATGAAATTTAATTACAAAACTCATTTAAAAGTTAATAATAACCATTTTTATAAACAATTCTTATACAAAATATTAAAATTTGAGATTTTTCAAATTATAATTTCTTTCAATCGCCACAGCGACTTCAGGCATTCCTTAAAATAATAAATATTTATTAATATTTGATCAAATACAATAGTTTAAATTTTTATATACACTGTATACAAACAAATTCAAAACTTTGGCCCTTTCGCACAGAAAAAAAAAATGTTCACTGGAAATGTCTTAAGCTGTTGGACACATGACTCATAGTCACAAAAATATTTGAGAAGTTAATAGTAACAATTGTTATAAATAATTCTCGTGACAAAATATTGATAGTCAAACCCCCAGTTTTGCAAAGATTCATGTCAGAAAACGAGATTAGTAATGAATGCAGAATAACAAGTATTTTTCATGAATTTCAGATTTTTGAAATACTTCTTTTTTTGTAACTGATACATGGATCCGAACTCACTAACAGTTTGTGTGCTAAATCAGTGTTAGTAGCAACACGAGAAAACTTGCCTGAATTGAGCTCTGGAATATTCGTGTAGTCTTTATTCCGAGTTTCACCTGTTCTTCGAAAAACTGTCCAAGTCAGTTGGCTCTGTACTTGTTCATTTATGCAGAATGTTTGCAAATATTTCCACTAACTCTAAGTCTACCCCTATGATTTCTTCTGTTAGTTTAGGGTCTGCAAAAAACATTCTTATGGTATTCCCTTCATTTTATATGCCTAAGCGTTGTTTTAATGCATCTATTACCAATCCTGTCTTCTGATGAAAAGCTTTGTAACTATGAATCTTCGCCTTCTTTTGTAAATCTTTATGTACATCCGTATCTACTCGCCGTTTCTTAAAATCGAGTCGTTTGGCTATAAGCAAAAGATTTTCCCTAAATTAAATCCTAGCATTTTGTGTTGACAATCCATAATCATATGACTTCATATCTATAACTTTCCCTTTAACTCTATCTAAGTCATTCATCTCTTTAGGTGTAGCTTAACAAATGTAGCAAATCATAGATAATAAAGTTCCAGAAAGAACCTGGCAAACTTTTTGGTCCAGCATCGTCAACTTCATATCTAGTTTTATCACAAAAGTACCAAAATCATTCTTTATTATTGTGGGCTTCATTTTATCGATTTCTTTTTGAAGTGATGATATTACTGAATTAGTTTTTCTTGTGGTTTCTTTTGCGAATTCATATAGTTTTGGCCTGCAATATGATGTTGACGATGGATTAGAATTTTGCCACACTACAGAATTTATCGAATTCTCTGAGTGAAGTGTGATATTATCCATTATATCTGGATCATCTATCTTTTTCTTGTACGTGCTTTGACTTGAAGAATCATCACAACCGTATTTCACAATTAACTTCAAGTTATGAGGTTTCTTGTATCCATAAATGGAAGAGAAATATCACGATTTTTTAAAATCTGAGAAATCGTATAATCTAATAAAGATTTTATTGTGATTGTAAGACTGACTCTGAGACAAAGCAGCATCCTCTATTAACGCCAAAACTTCTTCTGATCTATAAAGAATCGGGAAATCATTCATATTTTCATTTTCATCGGATGGTACAATTGAATTTATGAATTCTAATACTTTCTTCCTGTCACGTAGATTTATAGCAAGTGTAAAAAGCCTCTATTATTTCGATGTCAGCATATGTTTTCCGTCTATCCATTAATTTCCTTCGTTTTGTCGAAGTCGAACATTCTACAAAGTCACCTGAGTTTGGTCTTTCGCATTTGTCATTACTTTCAGATTGAAATTCTACAATAAAATATGTGTTCAACCAATCTGCAATCTTGTTGTCGAAACAAGCTTTAATAAATGCTTAAATTTGCTATTTTCTTTTAAAATGAGGGATAAAATCATGGTTTAATGTATTCTGAACCTTTTTTAATTATTTATCGTTTAAATTAAAAGCTCATTTTAAATGCTGCGCCAAATTTTCTATCCCTCCATTGGAATTAGAAATAAAAAAATCGGATAGGGTCTTTTTGAGAACTTTTAAAGTATCCATTTTGTCTTATAAAGAAAACAAATATAATCTCATGCAGAAAAGTTTACAACTGTGAAAAGGAAACTCTTGGTCCAATGCATATATTTCTGAAATACCAAGGCTATTTCTGGATACCATGGCTACTAAAAATAATTCTATTTCTCAGTTTTTCATTTAAAGGGAACAGATTTTTTGCTACCTGAAATTTCCAAAATTTGAAATTTTGTATCTTATTTGTTAATAAATGTTCAAATTGTTACATTTTACCCAATATTATCAAATATATATTATTTACAGGCATATATGTACCCATTCTGGCCATCAGAGAAAAATTAAATTTGATAAAACCTTAAGTTTAAATATTTTGTTACAAGAATTGTTAATGACAGTGGTTCTTGTTCAATTTTCTAATATTTTTGTGACTATCAGTCATTCGAAAAATAGCTTAAAACATTTCCAGTCCAAAGAAATGTCTATGCGGTTGGGCTAAATTTTTTAATTTTTATAAAATTTTAAATTTTTATACTTTATCAAATAATATAAAATACTTATTATTTGAAGGAATAGCTAACATCGTTCTGGCGATTGAAGCAAATTATAATTTTAAAAAATCTCGAGTTTTAATATTTTGCCACAAGAATTGTTTATAAATAGGGTTATTATAAACTTTTTAATTCTTTTTCTAATTAAATGTCATTCCTAGATTAATATAAGGCACTTTTAGCAACAGAACTTTCAACGAGAACTCGCCCATTGTTTTGTAAACGTTTCATTACGTATACGATAAAGATTCCTTTTTAATTTCTTTAAAATGTAGTCATTATTGATTAAAAGTGTCCTTTATTTTTTGAGACTTTATTAAAACCTGTATTTATTATTTTTTGAAATTTGACTTATGAAAAAAATATTGACTGATAAATCTCCAATGTTACGGGTTTTTAATTTGTTTTTTACTCTACAACATTAATCTGATGTTTTTTAATAATTCAAACTTCGATAACTCAGGTAAATTTATATTATGCTACGTAATTATTTATCATGATTGTTCTTAATATCACTAAATGTAAAAATATTTCATATTTAGGTTAAAACCTTTTAAAAAAGGTACGCATTGTACCGAAACGTAAAGTGTTGAGAGAGGTGTTTCAAAAAATCAATTTTGAGTTAAAAAATGGTTTTTGGCTCAATTTTATTTTAATTTATGTGGGCCGTAAGATATAACAGAAAATGTGATTTTTAGGAACATTAAAAAATTTTAACAATGGAACTTAGAAACTTGATCGTGAACTTTGAAAATTTTTGTTACTTCAAAGTTTTTAAAAATCTTTCATGTAAGATTTGGTTCTTATGTATTTTATATGTTTGCAGGTGTTTCAGAATTTTTTTCGTAAAAAAAAGAATATGAAAAAGTTTGTTTTGCGACATTTGTATTTATAGTTTTTATACATTTTATGACAAATGAACCATATTTTTAAACGTCTTTTTAAAATATCGTTAATATTCATACTTTCGGCATGGTACTGCGCCGACCGTGGAGCCAGCCGTTAGCCAGTACTAGGCGAACTGCCGATTATCTCTACTGGTTAACAGTACTGGGCCAGTCCTTCTCTCGTAATTCATTCGAAAGATGTATTTGACATAACCTCCTTAACTTTAGCTGACACATATCTACCTGACCCTGAAGAAAATATTTATTAGTACCCTAAATTAAGTTTTCGAAAATAACGAGTTTAAATACCCACAATAACATTTTTTGTGCACAGTGAAACGTTCAAAAGAAACCCTAAATTTAATATTCTAGGCAATGTCGGATTTGAGGAATTCTCTGATTGATGCCTCATTAGATACAGTTAGATTCGACATACCTATAAGAAGCATGAAATTCTTCAGTATACTATCTGTTTCAAAAATCCTAGCCCCTCTACAAATTATTGAATAAATCAATAAAAAAAATAGCTTATAAAAATAAAAAACATGTTGTTACTCCTCATTTCATTACGAATAAGGACAGTATCATTTGACCGCGATATGTCCATAACTTTAGATGCAAAGTTGCAAAGAAGGTGAAAAACGGTGTTAAAAGCACCTTTTACAACTTGTCCAACTTTCGACTGTCGTATTTCGTGAAAAAGTGCACAAATTGTTTTGAAAATAATCAAGTAGTTAGCTGGAAGTTTTATTGAGAATTAAATTTTTTTTTAAATTCGAAAATATTTATAACTTCAGTGTCGGCAGTAAATAAAAGCGAAGGATGCTCATTCAGCTTCTAATCAAGCTGGAGGGGTCTGCTAATGCTTAAAATTTTTCAAAAAAATCAACGCTATCGAACATTATTTTTTTCTGTTTTTTTTTTCTACGGCAGTCGACCTCAAGTGGAATCGATACCTTGAAGCGCTGTCATCCACTATTGTCAAATTCGGTTGACCCACGCGGCCCATTCAACCACACTTACGAAAGTTGAAGAAAAAAACGACACCATAGGCGTAGATGCATTTTCAGACTCTACAGACTCTTTCCTTTATAGCCACAAATAAGTATTCGTATCTTCCTAAAAATTAATTTTGTTATTGTTAACAAATTGTGTTATTGTCTTGCAAATTGAATTATTTTGTTGAATTATTATTATTATTATTGTTTAGAATTCACGGAGGAATTCATCTTTTAGGCTTGCAAATTCAACTACTTGATTTAAAGTTTTAATAGTTTGTTATACTTTTTTTTTTAATTCATTAATTTTTTGGGTCAAAGATTCATCATTTTACTTCAAAATTAATTTTTTTCCATAAAATGTAACTAGTTTGTTAAAAACTACTTTTTTTAAATATATCTTTTTTTAGTAGAAAATTCAGAGATTTAATTGTAAATTCATCTATTTTGATGAAAATGCATATTTTTGGGAACCAAACTAATCTGTTTGGTTTAAACTGCTACTTTTTATTTAAAATTAATCTTTTGTAGTCAGGTATCAAACTATTTTGTTGAAAATTCGTTTTTATGTTAAAAATATATTTTTTATGTAATAAACAATTTGAGTAATTTATTGTGTATTCATTTATGTTCTTGAAAATTCGTCTTTTAGCAAGAAAATAGAACTTTTTGGTTAAAAATGCTACTCTTTGATTGAAAATTAATCTTTTGTAGTTAGGAATTCAACTATTTTGTTGAAAATTCGTTTTTATGTTAAAAATATATTTTGTATGCTGTAAATAATTCAACTAATTTATTGTGCATTTATTTTGTTTAAAATTCGTCTTTTTTGCAATAAAATAGATATTTTTGGTTAAACATGCTACTCTTTGATTGAAAATTACTTTTTTCGTAATTAGTGATTCAAATACTTTGTTGAAAATTCTTTTTTATGTTGAAAATATACTTTTTATGTTCATCTTTAAATAATTCTTTTCATATAATTCAATTTTTGATTTCTTGCAACAATTATTCGAAAGACGAAAAATAGTATCAGACAAACATTCTACTCTATGAGTCCCTTAGAGTTACTTACTAAAAGAGTTTTCATGATAGTATTTCGAAAATCTTTAAATTTGGCGTCATTAGATTTTTATATTTAGTTTTTCATATTTCAAAGCATAGCCAATATAAATCTGACATGTTATACACCATCTATAAGTATTTATAGAAATTATTCTTAGCTTTACAGGCTTTTTACGGCCGTTAAAATGAACATTCTATTATTGAACATTAAGAAGAAGAGAGAAGAGATTAAAATCAAACTAACCTTCTTAATTGTCCTGACCTCTATTCCTATAATAAGTCGGATTTTTTACTTCTAAACAAAATGTCTTTTTCAAAAAAGGGTAATTATAGAATTGCGTTAATTCCTGGATTATCACACGTAAACAAAGTTTTCAAGAAAATAAACACGTGTCACTATAAAATTTTTCAATCTAGATGTTTAAATATCCTTATAAAACTAACTTAAAAAATATACCTATCCATTGTCCATGCGTTTAAAAGGGTAAGAAAATTCACTACGCCTTTGGGTTTCACAACGCCTTCCTAAATTTCTGTTTACAGACATCTGGCACACTTTATGAGGCGAAGGACCAAACAGGACATCGACACTCTGAAAACCTGCTGAGACTATTACACCATTTGTTAACAACAACAAAATTAATTTTTAGGACGATACGAATACTTATTTGTGGCTACAAAAGAGAGATTATGCAGAGTCTGAAAATGTATCTACGCCTATGGTGTCCTTTTTCCCTTCAACTTTCGTAAGTCTGGTTGATTGGGCCGTGTGGGTCAACCGACTTTGAAAATAGTGAATGACACCCCTTCAAGGTATCGATTAAACTTGAGGTCAACTGCCGTAGAAAAAAAACAGAAAAAAATGTGCGACAGCGAGTTATGTATTTAGTTGACTGTTTTTAAAAACCCAACATCGAATTTGTTGATTTTTTTGAAAAATTGTAAGCCTTAGTAGAGCCTTTCAGCTTCAATAGAAGTTGAGTTAGCATCCTTCGCTTTTATTTACTGCCGACAAATTTTTCAAAAATTTACTTCTGAATAAAACTTCAAGCTAATTACTCGATTTTTTCAAAACAATTCGTGCATTTTTCCACGAAATACGACGGTCAAAAGTTTAAAAAGTTGTCAAAGGTGCTTTCAACCCCGTTTTTTCACCTTCTTAGCAATTTTGCATCAAAAGTTATGGACGTATCGTGGTCAAATGATACTGTACTTATTCGTAGTGAAATGAGGAGTAACAACATGTTTTTTTATTTTTATAAGCGATTTTTTTCATTGAGTTATTCAATGATTTGTAGAGGGGCCAGGATTTTTGAAACAGATAGTAGAACTTGACAGGGCCCCCATCAGTTTTATTTTAGACTAAATATTCTGATAGGGTCTGACTAGTTTTCTTAACTAGACCCAGATTAGAGTAGACTAGATATTATGATATGGCCCGACTAGTTTTCCTCACTAGAACCTGATTAGAGCTAAGGAACGACGTCTCTTAATACTAGTTCTTACGTATTTTCATTCCTAAAAGTCGAAGGTACCAGAAGATAGCCAGTAGATAAAGAAAAATTATCATTATGGCATTTGTAACTTTCCAACAAAAAGATACTTGTTTGAGGGATCCAAGAAGGAATGATAGAATAAAGATTCGCTATGTGCGTGTAAAATAAGGACAGATGAAAAAGGTGATCGGAGTGAGAAAGGGGAGTTCAAAAAGAAATACTATAGACAAAATCATATCCTTGCGAAGGAAGACTGCCTGCCGTAAGCCCTAACCGGTCCAAGAATCCGGAGCCACGCTTATATGCAGTGGTTACCAACCTTTAAAATTCATGAAAACAACGTATACATCTGTGAAACACGTATCTGAAACGCTAACTGGTATTTTAAACTAAGTAGCCATGGAACTGTCCTAATATATTAATGCACGTTTTCAGTGAGATAATTTGGTACCTTTTTTGGGCATGCCTGACAAAGAAGTTTTCCTTAATTTTCACATTAAAGATATACACAGGTAATTGCACGTCTATTTATGAGTGCATTTGTATGAATATTTCCAACCATCAAATTCGGAAAAGCCACATGCATTTACTCGTGTAAAGATACACGAAATGTTACACGTGTAAACGCTAATAGGCTTACACCAGTAATATTACGTGCAATATTAAGTAGTGCTATATAATATTTAAAAACAAGCTTATATGCATATCGTTACCCAAAAAACAAAGTGTAATTCGTCGTTTATTTTTACACGGGTAAATACACGTTGATTTTGGGAAATTGTTACGGTATGTTTATGATACAAACGCTTGCGCCAAACTAACGTGCAAATATATATGCATTTTTTTGCAATAGGCTTTATCTCTAATTGTACAAAATTAGAGATTTTTTAATAGCTCGGCATAGAAAACTACAAATTTCTGTGAAATTTGAAGGTTTCTAATGCACCATTTGATTTCAAGCTAACCATCTATCCGATTTTTTGTTATGTTAGAGTTTTCTTTTTTTATATGAGTGGTTCATAATTGAAGAAATTGGTAAATTTTTTTTAACCCCTATGTTGGCATGTAGAATTGAGAAAAACTATGAAAAGTTACTATTTGGTATTTTTAGTTTTAAAGTAAAAGTTGACACCAAATACTTACAAAAAATGTGTTAAAAACTCTTTTTTTTTAATGTATGTCCACAACTACGAAACAGATCCGTTCCACATGAATCTTGAAGTTGGACTTTGAACATCTTATTTCTATCCTAATTTTGCACTATTTTGGGGTGTATATTGGCACCCATGCCGATTTTTGGGTAAAACATCTGCAAAACATCTGTTATTACTAACTCTGATATAATAGTTGTTTCCTAAAAAGAACTATATACATTAGAGACTTACCGTAAACTGACATTTTTGGTAATAGAGTGTTAATAAAAATTAAAACCTCTCAATAAATTAAGAAGCAAAAATACTTTCTCCTATCGATCCAAATAGTTACCTTAATAGGAACATTAGTTCACAATTGTTTTGGTCTCATGATCAATTTTGAAAATAAAAAAGACAAGGAATATTCACAGTCAATATTTTAATACACATTTAAACAAATTACAATATGCGACGTTTCGACCTAAATCTGTTGGTCATCCTCAGGCAAATTATACCTAATATAAATTGATTTAAAAGTTAGTTAATTTAAAATAATTTTTAACAGTGTCATAGAAAAAATAATATAAAGCAAAAGTTTAATTACCTCATATTTTTTTACATAATTATATAACGTCAAAAATTGTGGTTCGATGAAAAAAAGCTTTGAAACAGTTTTTTATAAATACCTCCTGGTACATAATTTCTTTGGGAAAAAACCTCAAAAAGCAAAGAGGCTCCCAATCATTAGGGTTACATTTTTCAAAAATTGCAGAGCAAAACCACAATAGTCAAACGACGGACCACCTAGTAATGGCGACAGGAAACTAAACATGGGTATGTTGGATATATAGTACAAAGTTTTCGATATAGAGGGCCTAAATTCAATTTTAACGAAAACAGCGCGCCAAGGCATTTAGGAATTTGGATCTTCAATTTATTATACTATGGTAACATTGAGTTATATTAAGTATTCCTGTTTTTAAATTAATGGAATATTTTTTATATTTTTTAATAAAAATTGATTCTAAAATTCTACGTTTTTAAGTTATCAAAGTCAAAATAAAAAATGTGATCAAAATTCAGCGAGTGTTGTGACAAACCTGTGTTCAAATTGCCCATCCTGCAATCTCTTTTGTGTTCAGCTATTCTTGTTTTTAATCTTATACCTGTTTAACCAATGTAAATTTTATTACAACCTTTGCATTTTATTGAGTACACTATGTTTGACAAATTTTCAATTTTTTCAGAATCTTTTATGCTTAAAAAACAATTTATCAGTTTATGATTGTTTTTAAAACATACATTAATGTTAAATTTTTCTAAAGCATTTTTTAATCTCTCTGATTAACCTTGTACATATGGTAACGAAACATGTAAGTCAGTTTTTTGTGATTATCTAACCATTTATTTTTCTTTTTGGAACTATTGTAAATCTCATTTATTCTTTCCTTGACGACACTTTCTATTGAAGTTAGTGGGTAATTATTTTGTTGTAATGTAATTTTTAATTGTTTTAAATTTTCTTCTCTAAATATAATATCGCTAAGTTTTATGCATCTGTCTACTAGTCCTTTAATTATTCCAACTTTTTAGTTAAATTGATGGTGTAAATTATAATTTAAATATTGTCCTGATCATGAAGATTTTTTGTACTAATTGGTAATCAAAGCTCCATTTTCTGTTTTTATAATTGATATATCCAAATAATTTAAGGTATTACTATTTTCCAATTGAAAAGTAAATTCTAAAGATTCGTCGATACTATTAAATGCATTAATTAATTCTTGAATTTTATCAGCGGGAACTATAGTGAAGATGTCGTTCATGTATCTTTTATAAAAAAGCGATTTAAAAGTTAGTTTTGATAATGCTCTATTTTCTAGATCCTCTAAAACGAGATTGGAAGCAACTGGAGATAAGGGCGAACCCGTAGGGCAACCTGATAATTGTTTATAAAACTGTTGGTTAAAAGAGAAAACAGTATTCTTAAATACTGTTATAACAGCTATTAAAATTTCAGAATTAGATATTTTTGTTAAAATTTTATATACTTGTAATTTTTCTTCTATGCAATCAGAAAGTAAATCTAACGGTATCTTGTCAAACATAGAAACTACATCTAAAGATAATAATGAGTGGGTACTAGTTACATGAATATTCTTAATTTTTTCTTATAAATAGATAGTATCTTATAAATAGAGCATTATCAAAACTAACTTTTAAACTACTTTTTTATAAAAGGTACGTGGACATCTTCACTATAGTTCCCACTGATAAAATTCAAGAATTAATAAATGAATTTAATAGGTGAAACAGGTAGAAGATTAAAAACAAGAATAGCTGAACACAAAAGATATTGCAGGATGGGCAATTTGAACACATTTTTGTCACAACACTCGTGAAATTTTGATCACCTTTTTGATTTTGACTTTGATAATATAAAGATATAATCAAAAGAAAACAAAACTTACAAACGTAGAATTTTAGAATCGATTTTTAATAATAAATATAAAAAATATTCCATTAATTTAGAAACAGGAATACTTAATATAACTCAATGTTACCATAGTATAATAAATTGAAGATTCAAATTCTTAAGTGCCTTGGCGCGCGGTTTTCGTTAAAGTTGAATTTAGGCCCTCTATATCGAAAACTTTGTACTATATATCCAACATAACCATGTTTAGTTTCCTGTCGCCATTACTAGGTTGTCCGTCGTTTGACTATTGTGGTTTCGCTCTGCATTTTTTGAAAAATGTAACCCTAATTATTGGGAGCCTCTTTGCTTTTTGAGGTTTTTTCCCAAAGAAATTATGTACCAGGAGGTATTTATAAAAAACTGTTTCAAAGCTTTTTTCATCGAACCACAATTTTCGACGTTCTATAATTATATAAAAAAATATGAGGTAATTAAACTTTTGCTTTATACTATTTTTTCTATGACACTGTTAAAAATTATTTTAAATTAGCTAACTTTTAAATCAATTTATATTAGGTATAATTTGCCTGAGGATGACCAACAGATTAGGGTCAAAACGTCGCATATTGTAATTTGTTTAAATGTGTATTAAAATATTGACTCGGAATATTCCTTGTCTTTTTTATTTCCAACGTTGATCGTAAAACCAAGACAATTGTGAAATAATGTTCCTATCAAGGTAATAGAGTGTTACTTATTAAACATTATTTCAAAAAGAGTCACTGCCGATGGTTGGATATATTAGACATGTGTAAGAACAAACCTTAAATATACAGGGTGGACACGCATACTTTTTGATAAACCTCAGCGTGACCACCCTGTATAAACGGAAATGAGTGTGCAACAATTGAACTCTTAAGCTAATTTTTTAAAACAGTTATACTTACCGAACTGTGCATCTGTTTAGCGACTTCTCAGTAGGGTGGTCCAAAATAATATATATTAAAAATTTTTTTTTATAAATACCGGCCCAAAATTGGTTCGAATCCACACAAAAATAAATCTATAAAAAAATGATATTTAGAAGTGCCGCAAGCCCGATATGATGTTTAAAACGTATTTCCCATTAGGAAAAAAAAACCTTTTCGTAACTTTTTCTCAGAATCACGATCCGTGCAGAAAATTGGAAACATATTTCAAATATCTGTTTTATTTCAGCAAAATATAATCGTAAAAAAAGAGATTATTTAAAATATAGTTTTCTCTAATGTTTATTTATGATTTTTTAAATACCTAAGACGGCAAGCAAAGTTAAAGATTTGAGAAAAAATCAGAACTTTCTAGCACTTATCTAAGAGAAGATTGTTATAAACAATAATAAAATGATTAAACAATTTTTTGTTAACATTCATTAATTATTACCTCAATAAGTGAAAAAGGGACAGAAAGGGCCAAATTATCGAAAAAACGCAACTATTAGGCATTAATATAAATGAAAATAGTCACGAACAACAATAATTTGTTGAAGCAATTATTTTTGCTAAATCTGATTAATTATTAAGCCACTTATAATGAAAAATAGACAAATAGTGAAAAAATTCAGGAAAAATCGCAACAATTTATCAATAAGCAAAGAGAATATTATTAATTCGTGGTTACCACACTTGTGCAAATATGCACGAGCAAAATTTTCAAATAAGTGTCTCTTGTCACTTGGTAGGTGTTAGGGTCTCTCCCCTCCACGTTAAATATGTCCATCAGGTACTGAGTCATGCCACGTAGGACGCAGCTTTATTGGCCACTTACTGTTCACGGTGAGCCTGGGTTAAGTTTAACCCAAAATGTTGCGTACTGTAAATTTTTTTTCTAATATCAATTTGGCAGTG
>JAAAKG020137484.1:0-31551 GCA_010014905.2 Druon quercuslanigerum
CCCCCCCCTCTCACTCACTCACTCACTCTCTCTCTCTCTCTCTCTCTCTCTCTCTCTCTGTAAAGAGTGTACACGGTAGTTTATTTTCCAAAAATGCTCCTTCCTAAAAGAAAAACCCAAAGTACTTCTTTTACGTAATTGGCTCATAAGCAGCAATGGTGGAATCTCTCGCGAGATATATATTTTGCACTATTCGCCTTTAGATTAAAAATAATTCCATTGTATACCCACTTTCTGGGTTAATGGGCTTTTTAGCAAGAGCAGCTGTAGCACTGAATGAATTCTTAATACCCATCCAAAAACCGTACTGCAAGTTTTAAGCTTTCCACAGCAGGGCAGAATGTTTAAAACACGGCCAAAAGTCATAATCATCAAGTTTTAAAATCACGTTCTAATATAAACAGTCAGTCGTGTAGTAAAATATTTTTAATTAGCCGTAACTTTTAACAAGTTTCTTCGCTAAAGACAGAGGACCATATAATAGCTTTGTACTCTGTAGGAAATGTTCGGGAAATTCCGGCACATTTAGGATGCTAAAGTAACTAAAATTTACAAACCTAGGTTGCTGAAAACGAAATTCAGTTACTTTTTCAGTAAATTTACCTAATTTTGATTAAAATTCAGAAATGGTATCTGGAAATTATAAAGATTTTCCTAAACTTAATAAAAGGTAACAGCAATATAAGTTATCGTGACCGACATGGCGTAATATAATTCTAACATTTAATTAATGTCACTATTTTAATTCATAATTGCGATAAAGTGATACAGTGAGAAAATAACATAATAAACGTATAAGTTTACAAGAAAGATCAATATGAATTTTTAAGAAATTACTTTGTTATTATGTATCTATATTTTAAACCCTAAACAATTTTTGGGTATTTGTTGCGGTATTTAAAGTAGCTATTCTGAAAAGTCTATCCAATTAACTTTTAAACTAATTAAAAAGAATAACTAACTTAATTATACTTTCAAAAAGTGATAAGACAGAATCAAAAGAGGTAATCTATTCGTGGTACTAACCTTTATTATAATAATATTGATTTTATATCTAAGAATTGCATTTTTGCTATGAAAAGAACATTAAAACTAATCCTTTATTTCAATTCTTATATTACTTCAGCATGAGAAATTTTATTATGTTTTTTACATATCCAAAACATTTAATTAATTTCATTAATAATTTCCCTCACGTAACCGCCGTTATTTCGGAGAGAGATACTACTACAGTTAAATTAATAATTTTATTCATTATTAATTATGACTGTTATTTGAGCAGAATCGATAATAAAAATTTGGAAAGCACTCAGATAAACATTTGTCTTCAATTTTAAATTAGAGAAAAATTTGTATTTCACCAAAAATAATTTCTTTGGACCAATAGAATCTCTTTGACCCCCATTTTAGGTGCATCATTTTGAATTTTATAATTTTGATAAAAAATATTTGCTATAAACGATCCTAAAAACTTCTAACAACAGACTCTTATGAAGTCTTTACGACTTTTTTAGTAAAGTTATCCCATTTTTCCGGTTTACCATTTAGAATTAAAAATTTTTATTAAAAACCCGTAACCAGAGGCCCAAAAATCTTTAAAACCTAATTTTTATGCAAACTAACCAAGATTTTGATTTTAAATTAAAATTAGTTAAAGGTAACCAAAAAATGCGAATTTACTACAAAAGAGTTTAATTTTGAAGACAAAAATATGAATTTCTAACGAAAAATTTAAATTTTCAATAAAAAAGTTAATTTAAAAAAAAACAAAAAAAAAAAAACGAATTTGCAACATAATAATTAAATTTTCCACTATAGTGATAACTCTTTAACCAAAAAACATTGGTAGTGAATAAAGAAAACAAAGCTACCAAATTCTTGAATTTGTAAGCGAAAAACACAAACTAACTACAAAATAGTTGAATTTCCAAGACAAAAATGAAAATTTTTAACACAAAAGTTAACTTTACACTAAATATTTATTGTCAATCAAAAACCTTGATTATTTGATTAAAAAAAAAGAATTTTCAATAAAACATTTTAATTTATAACCAAGAAGGAAGACTTTTGTTTTAATTTTGGAATATTTAACAAAAGAATTATCTTGTTAAACAATAATAAAATTTGTCATAGAAAGGACGAACTATTAACAAAAAATGTGAAAGTTAATAATATAACCAACAAGCTTTTAATTTTTAATTTAAAATAGTTTAATTCGACACATTTCCGAGAAGAGAGACGATTTTTTAACTAGGATTCTCAATATTCAACCAAAAAATTGATTTTTTTGGAAGCAGTTGAAGTTGAAATTTTGATCTAAAAAGTTTAATTCTTAAGAATTAAGTAAGTATTTAAGCAAGAATTATTGATTTGTTTTTTTTTCAACCAGTATTATTACTATATCATTATTAAGGAAGAATTAGGTAAGAAAATTGCAATTAACGATATTTTAACCGAAAACGGTTTAAATTTTAAATTAAAAACAGACAAAATTTCAAGAAAAGGATTCAATTTTCGATGATAGAAGTATTTTTCAGCAGGATAGATTTTCCAAGCAAGAAAGAAAAAATATGAATCCACCTACTATTAGCTTTTTAAGCCAAAATTTAATTTTCCACAAAAAAGTTAATTTTTCATCAAATATTTATATATTTTCATCTAAATAGTTAACCTTTAACATAAAATGAAATATTCTTAACCAAAAAAGATGATTTTTTAACAAAATTATTGAACTTTTATCAGCATGATTAATTTTACCATTAAATAAAAAAATTGCTAATCAGAAAAGACGAATTCTCAACCATAAATTGTATAGCAGACTTTCCAAATAAAAAAGAGTTGAATTTTTGTATATTGTTCTATAAATTCAATTAGCATTTAAATGGAAAAGGGACAAAAATAGGTCAAAAATAAAAAAATATGAATATCTTTAAGTTTTTAATACTTTTAAAATATTAATAAAATACGTAAAGCTGCGTATTAGATAATAGTATGTTAGTTTTGGTTGCAGAAAGAAAATTTTGGAAATGGAAAATAATATGAAAAAAAGTAGCGTGTATTAGGACCGTCTAATAAATTATAATTAGTTTAAAGTTAATTCTTATGGCTTGGTTTCACATTTTAGCAAACCGTGTATTAAAAAAAAAAGACTGGAAACGTGGTCAGGCTTACAGAAAACTCTTAAATGGTAGACAATTCGTTTGCAAAGTTTGTATCTTTATAATTTTGTTAGTTTCGTGAAAAATAATTTATTTCATTTCTGCTTATTTCACTACAATCTGTTTTTTGACTGACATTACAATTTTTTTAGAATATCTGAGAGTTTTCCACTGCTAAAAATGTATTAGACACAAATTAAAACTCTAAAGGAAACAAAGGAGATTTTTCGTAAGCTACAAAATAAAATTTAACAAAAAAGTTACTAGAAAATTTGTTAACGAAAAGGCGCTAGTGTTAGAGGGCACTCCTGTTCAATATTCAGGAGATACCTATATTATATAAAAACTTTTTAATAGTAACTAAAACCCCTATTAATTTTGTAAGAAAAAAAATTATTTCTTTCCTAAAATGGAACTACTGAATCGCTATTACAAATTTTTTATGCAAGAAAAGAGGGAATTTTATGGTGAGAATATAGGGAAATTTAAAGAGGCAAAACTTTGAAAGTGTTACCACTGATAATGAGAAGGAGAATGAGCAACTGCATACATGAATCCCTGCAGAGTTTCTTCTGGAAAATTTGAATAGTTTCAACTAAAATGATGAGAAGAGAAGATTCAGAAAGCAGGTGGAGAAATTTGAATAACCAAAAACCTTACACAATTCGATTTAAAAGTTTGTCCTTATAACTCGAAGAACTTGTTGAAACTGAGAATCTATAATGATGTCGGTGAGAAGTTTCGTAAAAAAATGTCTCTTCGAGCAAAAGATCGACCGTGTCTCCAAGCTGGAGAAGACGGTGTCACCTCTACAGGGCTCTGGGTAAGGCCGCTGAACGGGTGATGCGAAGGAGGGACAAGTGAGCGAGTGAATGAAGGACAAAGAAGGACAGAGGGACTGAGGGGCCGAGAAAATATGAGAGGGTGAGAGGAACGCTTGAGACTTTGAGCTTTTGAATGCGGGACGTAAGCTATCTACCTTTTGTTTTCTCGAGACAATGCAAGCTTATACAGGGGCTACTTCGTCTATTTTCTCAGTTTGCTTGTATTCTATGTCGCTTCTTCAAATATTTCCGATTCCCCGCACTTTCCAAGATGTGTTAAGATCAGTAAACATTACGACTTCTTCCAACTCTGGCTTAACAGAGACTGTAAATAGAGAAAATAGCTATTTTAGAAACTTCCAGCTGACCTCGAACTCATCAGATCGCTCGTAAGTAGCAGGCAACTATAGGCCATTTGAAACTCTGGGGTCCGTAGAAAACTTGGAAATCACAGTGAATTTATTTATTTGACTGGTAATTTTATACATGTGTAGAAGATGAGTTCGATTCTAACTTTTTACATTCTCATTATAATTAGAAGGTATCAGTTTTATGTAAAATTTGAATTCATCAAATCTTAAGGTTTTGAGACACCCTGAGTCAGACAAAAGTTTTTACGAAGATGTCTGTCAGTCACTCTGTTTATCTGTCTGTAGTCTGTGGGCATGATAACTTTCGACAGACTGATCTGATTAAATTTATTGAATTGTTCGCATTAAAAAGATAAACAAATTTTCTTAAAATAATTTTTGCTTATAAGACATACTTTTTATTTTAATCGTGAAAAGTGATAATTAAAATAAAAAATTCCATTTCTCGGTATACCTATGCAAGATATGAAACAAATAAATGACAAAAAATTGTTCACCCAAAAAAGATCAACACAACCTTTTGTAATTATTTTTGTATAAGACGCGTGGTTTTTGTTTTATTCGTAAAAAATGACATTAAAAACAAATTAAAGTTTTTGTAAAAGATACACAAGGTAAAATAACATGCTTCATAACAAACTTTTCTATCTAAATTAGATCTAAAAATTTGCTTTTGGCTTTTTTCCCTACGAGGCACGTGATAAGAATTTGTTCGTTGAAGCCGAAGAAGCTTTAATAAAAGAGAATTCACAATGAATAAATTTCAGTTCGACTTTTTATTTTAAAACACCTATGGAAAAAAGGCTGAACCAAAATGACCAAACATAAACCACGAAATTCTCTTTTTATTTTCGGAAAAAAAGAAGTTGTGCTGAATTGTGCTAGGCTTCTTCCGAATTGTGCCGTACATTTTTTCAAAAAAATAAAAATTTGAGTAAAAATTAAAAAAACGAACTTTTTTAGGGCAAGCACCACCATTCTATGTAAAAAAAAGTTACGCTAAATTTTTCTAGGTTTGTTCCAAATTGTGCCGTACATTTTTTTCGATAAAATAAAAATTGAAGCCAAAATTAAAAACATGAACTTTTTTAGGGCAAGCACCACCACTTTCTTAAAAAAAAGTTGTGCTAAATTTTTCTAGGTATGTGCTGAATTGTGCCGTACATTTTTTCTCGAAAAAAATCAAAATTGGAAGCAGAATTAAAAAAAAAAAACTTGTTTAGTGAAAGCACCACCATTTTGTTCAAAAAAAAGTTGTGCTACATTGTGTCAGGCTTGTGCTGAATTGTACCGCAAAAATTTTTTAAACAAAATATAAATTTAAACCAAGATTCACAAAAAACTTTTTTAAGACACCATAAACAAATATATAAAAAATGCGAATATCGAAAATCCGAAAGTTGTGCTGGGTTCTGCTAAGCGTCTGAAACAATTATTGTTCTATACATTCTTTATTCAGGTATAAATTTTGTCTTAAAATACTTTTTTTCCTGAAAATATATTTTTGAATTCAAAATTTTTCAAAATGGAAATATCGAAAATCTAAAAGCTGCGCTGGGTTGTGCTAGGCGTCCAAAATAATTATTGTCTTATACAATTTTCACTGGGCTGTATGTTCTTTGATGAAATACTAGATTTTTCATCAAATAATTTTTTCAATCAAAAATTTTTCAAAATGGCCAGGACATTTTATAATAGAGTTTATATTTTTATTAAGGTCAAAGGAAAGAGATTTTTTTTTAATTCTCGTGTATTGAAAGAAGCCCTTTTTTACTTTCATAATTCTCGTTGAGAAGGAAGGAATTAAGAGTCGGTTCTTTTTCCCTGACTTGGAAGAGGCCATTTTTTCGTTATTTATTTTTTTGAAGTATGTGGACAATTTTTAATTCCTAATTCTTCCTCTGAATAGAATATGGAATGGGAAGTGAACAAATTTTGGTTACTTATTTTATAAAAAAGAAGTAGTTTCACTTTCGAGTATTAAAAATGATGTAATAGATTTGTATTTTTAACAAGAAATACTTTGAACTGCTCAATTTAGGATAGTTAAAAATGTTTAATCTTCTAGTTTAGTGACATTTCATTTCAAATTATTCAATTGGAAAGTGTTGCAAGCTTCCATTTTATTAACTAAACTTGTTTCATATCTTACATTTAAAAATTTAAAATTTAAACTTATAAATAATTCCTTTTAGTAAGAAAAATCATAGCAAATTTTATCTGCGAATGTCAAAAAAACATTAGCTCTTGTTAAACACTCTTGCGTTTTTTTATTCAACATTACAAATTATCTAATAAATTATTCAAAGTTTTATACATGTTATATTATCCTGCTTTTCGCTGGAAATTAATTTCTTTTAGAATTTTAATATAATATCATCATTAAGATTCCCAATTTTCATCAAATTTAAGTGCTATCAGCGTTTCACATCAGAATAATTATAGTTTGAAAAAGACTTACAGTTTTTGAAAGTTTCCGATTATTTAAAAGTTTTTCACATGAAATAGGTTATTTCAAATATAAATCATTAAATATGAAAAAAGATATAAAATAACAATATTTAAAATCTTTTAACAATATTGGATCACGACAGCGTTTTTCGTCGAGAATTAGCTTTTTTATAATAGAGAAAAACGATTCCCAATTTTCGTTTTTTTGGCATTTTATGTCAGAAATTGGTACTTCTGATAAAAAATGATTAGATTTAAAAGCAGACCAAATTTTTTTGAACAATTTTAATTGAGGCTTGTGTTTTCCCCAGAATTAGGTTATTTAAAAAAAAATCATTAAATTTCAAAAAAGATATAAAATAACAATATTTATAATCTTTTAACAATATTGGATAACGACAGCGTTTTTCGTCGAGAATTGGTTTGTTTATAATAGAGAAAAACGATTTCCAATTTTTTTTTAACTTCTTGAAAAACCTAAAATTACGAATAGAGGTTATTTTAGGGTTTTTTCGTCAAAAATTTGTATTTTTGAAAAAAAGTGAAACGTAGTGGATTGTATATCTAAAAATATTATACATGTATTATAGATCAAAAATATTGTCCTTGTATATTTTCTATTATTTTATATAATAGATACTATAAAACACAAAAATTTAATTTAAATTGCAGTTTTAATCAAATTCCTTTTAATAGAGTTCCCGATTAATGTAAAAGATCATAATAAGTCCTGAATGACAATTAACGTAAATTTGATGACATTAAATATATCGGATCTCTTCAATCAACTAAGATACAGAAAAATCTTTTAAAATGTCAAGAGGGAATCTTATATGAGTCTCATTAAAATTTAATTGGAATCGATTAACTCAATTTGCTTCTAGGAGATTTAACAAGTGAAAAAAATCTAATTTTTGACAATCGTCGACGCTTAAAGGAAAAACTGCTCAATCAGTTCCTAAAATATATACGGAGGAAAGGCTATCAGCAAATTCTTATCAGAAATGTAGGTTATCTGTTATATAATGAGTTTTTTATATATAACAAAACATTTTTTTAAACTGGGTATTACATTGTTGCACCACCTCTATTTTAGGCTCAAATTGATATTATAACATTATAAAATAGCAACACGGTGAGCCTTAACCAAATTCAACTCAAACTTCTTACACAACGCCAGTTATTCGCATCCTTTAATTCCTTGATGTTGCCCAGATCATTCGAGCCGAAAAGGAAAAAAATCGATCCGTGGCAATTTATAGAATTTATACGTTGGAAACGCAACATTACTCAAGTCTAAATAAATTAACGAAAAAAATTTTGTCGGTAAAAATTGTGTAAGATAGGTTGGACCTTATGTAATATTAAAGTATCAGAATTCAAGGGCTACTAACTTTAATGGTAGCTTTGAACTTCAAGCCTAAATCTCCGGGAACTGGCGACTTTCAATTTTCTAAGGATTTTTAAAATTAAATATTCTCAACTTTGCAAGTTTAAGTCCGTGGCAAGTTTCTAACTCGATTTTGAAAAGTCACCTGTTTGCTAAACCCATCAAAGGAAAAAACAGTAGATTCTTGAAATTTCTTTAGGCCACTTGGCTTTACATAATTATTAAACTCTGCAATTGTGTTAATTAATTATTGTACAGGTTGACCATACGACTGAAATTAAATCTTTTGGAAAATTGATGAAAGCTTTAAATTCCTAATTTCTTCTTTATAATATTATTTCTCTCTTCGTTCATCGTTAGACATTATATTTGTCTATTTTACTTCTTCTACTAAAATAATAATACAAATTAAAATTGGAATTCAGTCTTCAACTTCTAATTTGATCACAATATTAAATGAGAGGTAGTTGACTCATTTTTAAATTTTTACATCGTATAAAGCTTCTTCGATTTAAATCAATTTTGTTTGTATAAAAAAGTTGTACATTGTTAAACGGTCAAAAAATCGCTTTTTTAATTTAAATAAATTTCTTAGTGACCTGCATTTATTTTAATATGAAATGTAGTTTATTCTTACGAAAATCCTTTTTTAAATTACAGAAAAGAACACTTTATTTTTTTGAGGATAAGGATAGTTTGAAATATGTATATATTTTCAGCTTATTATTCCTATAACTTGGTGAATTTATATCAATAGTACATATATCCACTTTTTAGAATAAGGAGCTGATGCCATTCATTTGAACAACAAAAAAAACCCTTTTACTATAAAGCCTTTTTTTAAAGAGTGGAGAGATATCAGATATGCATTTTCTTACCAAGATGTGATACTTCTTGTTCTTGCTTTACATTGGTATGTTGCCAAGATAAATAACCATCCAGTAGATAAACAAATAGACCTTATTCAGGAAAAAGTTCGATCTTTTGAATTCAAGATCGGTTCAAGAATCAGTCTTTTTGGAAGACGCGAAAAACCCTGTGCCGAGCAGATTACTATCCAGAAATATATGTATTTAAGGAGACGACTTATAAAGTGATACTAAACTAGGGAAGTTCGATTGTTTAACAATTTATATTTGTCAGGCAAAAGATCGATCTTCTGAATTCAAGATCGTTTCAAGAATCGGTTTTTTTGGAAGATGTGAACAGCCTATACCGAGAAAATTACCATATCTGCAAATATATATTTGGAATATTCGAGCATCACGAACAAACGACTACCAACGAATACATTCATCTAAGAAGACGACTTACGAAGTGATATTAAACTAGGGAGATCGATTTTTATTAAAATCGATCTTTTGACTTTGAGATTATTTTAAGAATTGGTTTTTTAGCAAGATGCGAACATCCTTACGCCGAGAAATTGACCATTCGAAAATACTATGACTGTAAAGAGACGATTTATGAAGTGATACTAAAACTAGGGATTTTATATTCTCCGAAAACCTATATTTTTGAAGCAATCAAACATCCGTATGCCGAGCAAAGGATCACCCACAAATACATTTATTCGAGACGACGACTTATGAAGTGACACTCAACTAGGTATTTTTGAATCTAAATTGATTCATCGAAGTAACGTGTTTTCTTGAAGCTAATTTTTCAAACTTTTCTTGACTGTTCACAGTTTCAATTGGATAGAGTACTATATTAAATTTGTAAGCGTATTGCTTGTAATTTACCCAAAAATTTAAGTAATAATATTAACTGTGAAAGACATAAATTCACAAAAGAATAATAATAAATAAGATTTCGTAGGAGTTGGTCCAACTCTCCTGAAACCTTTTTAAGATTTTATAAACTTAGAAAATAAATTCCTTTAATAAAAGGACGTACCCTCTTTAACAAATATACCATTTTATTACTTTTTTGAGACTTAAAACTTTTCGTACTCCGAGATTTCCTTTTCAAAGAGAATTTCTAGTTTGCTAACCTAATAAATATATTTAAAATATTTAAAGTGAAATTCAGTGTTTATTTAAACTGTTCTTCTTTAGTCTATAATTTATAAAAAATTCCTATTTATATGTCGCAGGCGTTTCAGGCTGCACATTCATACTTTTTACTTGAAAATTTAACTGTTTTGTTGGAAATTGGTCTTTTTGACTAGAAAAATCAACAACTCGATTGATTTTTTATTTTTTAGTTAGAAAACTCTCCTTTTTGTGGAGTTATATTTTTTTTTGTTAAAACCACGACTGCTTTGTTACAGCTATTTTTTTCATTAGAGTAAGTTGTCTTAGCTTAAAGATAATATTTTAAAATTGAAAATCACCGCATTATATTTTTGGTTTAAAATTGAGAATTCCTTTTTTTGACTTCAAAGCTCATCTCTGTAAGTTCTGCGGTAAGTTCAACAATTTCTATGAAATTTGAACTTCTCTGTCAATTTATAATATACCGTAGGACTTTACTATCCATATTTTATCCAAATCGCCTTACGTTGATTTCGGATTAACCATAAATAAATTAACGAAAACATTTTTTCAAAATGAAAATTTTGTGGTGGGACAAAAACCAAGCAATTAGCAGTGTCAATTTAACCTGGTAGTGAGGTCTGCATGGTTAAGTTTTAGCTGCATTTGCACTCATAAATTTAAAAAAAAATTAAGAAATAATTTTCTGGGTTTAGAATAATAAGATCAAATAAATTTATTCTCATACTTTTCCACTACTTTGTTTTAATCAAATCTGTTAAAATCAGCTTCAAAACAAAGCATTATTTAAAATTAAAAAACTTTGACTTGAAGTTTACCATTCGTCACAAATGTGGGTCTTGTACGACCCAGTCAAATTTTCTCGCTAAAGTACTTCCGAAACCCAAAGATGGTGGGGTTGACCACCCTTTCGAAAAAAAACTTTTTGGTAGTGGGAACTACACTACTAAGGGGCGCTGCAATTGATTTTTTGATTTTCGAGGAAGGAAGATTTCAAATCAAGCGTGTGCCTTAAACGACCCACCTATGCGACCGTGTTAGTGTTTCGCGAAGATTAGGATGAATCTTCATTTGCAGATGTATATCTAAGAAGTAAGAAAAAACTAAGAGTTGTGCGATATGCCTATCTAGGGATGATAAAAAACGTCATATTCTTGCGCGATCTGTGAAAAGCTGATGTTTGAAGAACATTGGATAAACTTCTGTAAAGATATCGCTGCTTGAATTATTTACTCTCATATAATTTTTTAAAACTTTTTAACCAAGTTTATTATGAAACCTATATGATTATATAGTAAATAAATATTGATTTTTAAAAAAAGTGTATTTTTCATTTATTTATTATATGCATGAATTAGAAAAAAATTACCATCTTTTCAAGTGCGGAAATAAATATACTTTTTGGAACTGAAAGACATAGGACTATATTTTTCGTACAGGTCAAGATATGATCTTTAAAAACCTGCAGTACAGTTTCTTAATATTTATTTATTGCAAAGTTAATAATTTGTTAACTAAACTTCCATTTTCTCAAGTTATGTTTATATTTAGATTTTTACTTTGAAAAAAGTTAAATATTTAATCCTAAAACCGCTTGGAACATGTAACAGAAGCTCTGAGGAACACACAAGTTTTTTTCCAGCTTCTTTTAAAGCTTTTAAGATAGAAAAAAAACGGACATTAGCGACTCAACTGTGTGACGAAAGCAGCAATAAACCCTGTGTGACGAAGGGTTAAAGAAGCGATTTCTCAGATAAAAAAGTAATGTTTTATCTAGGTCTTATTAAATAGCTGCATTGACAAAAAACGGCATTAAAAATCCTTTGGCTTTTTTCCAGAATCAGTGTAGGGTTGAAAGAGAAATCGTATAAAGAGAAAATAGTGTTAAAAAATTCAATTGTAGTTACAAGTGACATGGAATTTATTTTCTCGGTTAATTGTGCGAGAGTTGTTCGCAACTCGTGGCATCACAGAGCTAATAGAACGTCTGCAGTCAGTTCCAACACAGTTGGCGCTTTAGGGAGAGCATTGTTACAGACCAGCAAATTTGTCCCTTCTAATTGTAGGGTAGTTCCTGCGAGAGCGAGTATCTATACAACACTTGGGTCACTATGGATTCTCCCAGGAGAATTTTGTTACTGCCCATTCTGCTGCATGTGTTGAACTCATTGCACTCGGACGTATCAGATTCGAATTCGATATTTCACCTCAACAAAGAATTCTGTTAATCTCTTTTTCTATATATGGGCCATGCATAAATCACAGAGAATTATCTTCTGTGATTTTAACCACGCACCCCTCCCCTTGTTTTGCTTTTAATTTTTGCTGAATAAACTTTTTTCATGTATTTATGTAGACGTCATGCAAAAATAACCTAGGACGATTTGAGCGGATGGGAGGTTTGGTTTCAAATCTTCACGGTTCTTGCAAATTAACAAAGTAGTTCAACTTTCAAACAATTAATAGAATTTTCCAAACACAACTGTGAATTAGCAATTAAAAATGTAATAGTTTATATTTCAAAAACAATTAAATTTTATAATTTTCAACAAACAAGATGTTTGTTTAACAGAAAAATTTAATTTGTAACCAAAACGGATTTATCTTCAGCCAAAAAATTGCATTTTTAACTAGAAAAGATTAAATTTCTGCCAAGGGAGATTATTCTTTAAATAAAAACGGCAAATTTTACAAAAGATTTGAGATTTTAACATAGAAACTTTTTTAGTTAACAAAGACAAAAGGTTTCATCCAAAATTTACATTTTTAAGACAAAAAGATGAGCTTTGTATAAAAGAATTGAATATTTAACCTACAAGATTAATATTCTACCAAAAAAAGAAGGATTTTCGACAAATGACGTAAATTTTAAAATAAATAGTTTAATTTTTAAACTAGAAAAGTTCATATTTTAACTAAAAATGGAAGTAACGTTTTCTTTAAAAAAAGTTCTTAACTAAAATTTTAATTTTCTACAAAATAATTGAATTTTGAAAAAAATAGGTTAATTTTTAGTAAAAACATTAAGTTTTCATCATAAAAGATAATTTTGTGACGAAGCATGCGATAGTTGATATTTCAACAAAAGAAGATTTTAATTTAAAATTACAAACAGTTAAATTTAACCAATAAAGACAAGTTTTCAACAGAAGACTTAAATCCTTAACTGAAACAGATTAATTTTAAACCAAACATTTTCATTGTTAACCAAAAAATGTACTTTCTACAACCAAAAAACAACGAATTTTAAACAAAATACATAAGGTTTCAAAAACATAGCTAAAAATCATTTGCTAAAAATCATACATTTTAAACTAAAAATCAAACAGTCAAATTTTCATTTAAAAAATTATTTTTAACTAAAAACGAAACTAATTTTCAGCAAAATAGTTGGAATCTCAAGCAAAGAAATTAATTTTCAAAAAATTAATTCAACCATCAATGAAATAGTTGAATTTCCAACCAGATTATTGAAGTTGTGAGCTACAAATATGAATTTCGTACAATACAGTTGAATTTTCAACAAAAATGTTTATTTTCAATTGAAACAGATTACTTTTCAACTAGTTAGTTGCATTTATATCTAAAAATGATGACATATCTAGAAAAAACCGGAATAATAAAAAATATTTAGATTCTTAATGGAAAAAAATTCTAAGACAAAAAGACGAATTTTCAACAAAACAATTTATTTTAATAATAATTAATAAACCACAATTAAACGACAAGCAATATACAATTATTTTATCACTTATAAAAGTTTTTAATCTAAAAGGGACGCATCGCAAAATAAGAATTAATGAAATGTTTATTTAATGATCATAATCACTTGATATTCACCGTGGTTAACACCTGCACGTCATCTTAAATAAGAAATATAAATATAAAAAATATATAGAAAACAAATATGGGAACTTAAACAATTTATAAATAAATGAAAAATTCTTGAAAATAAAAAATTAACGTAAATACCTGTCTGATTATACAATAGACGCGACCCCATTCAAGGTGTAGTACTTTATAAGAAATATCCAGATGTCTCTGGCGTGGCTCTAACGGTTAGAAAATAATAAATAAACAAATATTTAAACAGACGATCTATCGATACGCATGCGCATCTGCGCGTATATAAACTATCGGATGGGAATGAATAGATAGCAAAGAAAACCGGCTTTTTTAATACACGCACGGTGATGAATTACTTTATGTCAAAATGCGTGTTTCAGATTTAATATCTAATTGTAAAAATTAAGTTAATATTATAAGTTTAATTTTATACAATCTTGTTCAACAAAATACCTAAAAAAATGTGTTTTTAATATATTTAATTTAAACCATAATTTGTTATTTATCAGAAGAAGCGTATGCTAATGAAGAGAAAAAAACGAAAATCAAGATACGATATTTAAATCGCTCATAATAATAATTACTTGAATTAAAAAATTGGAGAAATAAGCTTTTTCCAATACTGCTCAAAAGAACTGATGAATTCATCTTATTGATGTAAAGCTTGAAGGTATTTAAAATGGAATTTAAAAAACGTATTAGACATTTTTTAGATGATGATGCAAAGCATTTATTAATTGAAAGAAAATAAGGGAAATTTTTATTTTACAATCAACCTCATTCCACTTAAAGTAAGATGAAGTTATTCCCCTTGAATAAAAATGCACTACCATTATTTCAAAATTATTCATTCATAATTTTAGATCGTACCCAAAAAATTCGGCTATTCCTACCAAAATTTATAAACCGGCGGGCACGATTTTAATTTCTAATTGCTTCGTTTCAAGATCCTAAATTAAAAATACATCCATTTCAGAACAAGTTTGGAATTTTTTAATTTTAAAGCTTGTAAATTTTTTAGAATGTTTAAACTTGAAAGGTTTACAATTTAAAAATTTCCAGCAGTTAATGTTTTTTGATAAATGTTTCGGTTTCAAAAGTCTGACTTCAAAAGTATTTAGTCTTGAGTTTCTTAAATTTTAAGTGCTTCGTCGGGAGAGTTGCAAATTTTTATAGGTGTAATTATTGTAAATTAGTATTGTTCATAAGATTAAAATAATTTAAAGTGAGAAATAGGTCACTTGAATTAAATATGTTAGATATACGCTGATGAATGTAAAGTCCACTGACTCAAATTTAGAGAGTAAAAGATGATGTTTAAAAATATATTGCCCTTTTTCGATTTAAGGATTCTTTCCTCACTTGCAAAGAAATATTAATTTTTTTCTTTTAATGTCCTTAATTTAAGAAATTGACACATTATTATGACTATTTCAATATCAGTTTATAGACTTTTGGGTTCACTACAATTCCGACAGGTTCCTTTATGAACTTTCTCTATAAGTTAAACATTTATAAATATTTTTATTGAAATTAATATACAAACACTTATTTTCAGAAATAAATAATAATAATAATATGCATGCCTATTTTTTGTTCTGAAAGTATGCTTAAAAACAATCCAGGATAAAAATTTCTGAAAAATAACCCTACATTCGAAAAAAGTTGTATTTTATTTTAATCTTTATTTTTGAAGGTCACGTGTTTTATAACAATGCTTATAATTAGTAAAAATGTTATAAAAACTTTTATACAAAGTACGGTGTAAAACAATTTTTTTATTGGCATTATAACAGATTATTAATCCTTAATTATTCAGAGATTAATCATTCAGCAAATAAGTGGTAAATTTAAGAAAATAAAATGTTTTGATGCTTTGACTTGCAGTTAATTATTTAAATAATATAATATTATAAAATACTATTTGATAACTAATTTTTGTAAAATACCAGTACACTACGTATATTTCACATTCCTCCGCTTTTGAATGTTTTAAAGTTATACATAACCTCTGCACGTCACCAAAAAAGTGGATTGTTCCACATTCATCAGTAATGATGCTTTTCATAAGGAAAACCATGCAGTTTGCAGATTTATTAATATATCCAGTATTTGGGATAGCAAAGAATAGATATTGTTTATTATATATGTACGAAATCATGTGATGAATATTTTCTATTATTTGCAGCAGAAATATGGTTAAACAAATAAACTACAAACAGAAAGCCATTGATGAAATACACGAAATCAAAGTTGGGAACATGTACTCGCACTCTATTAAATTAATAATGAAAATTTCCGTATTCGACGATAATGTATACCATAAGCGATTGTAGTGGTCTGCTCTGGGAATGAGAAATTAAATATCGAGATAGATTCGTTTCATTTTAATAATTTAGGTACTTAGCAGTATATTTCAGCATAATTGTATTCAGGCTTTCAATCAAAGTGTATTTCAAAATTAATAAAATATGTTCTTTCAATGCAAATTAAAAATTGGAAGCTCTATGGTTTCCCCTCGCTTATCGAGTGTTTTTGACTCGCGACTTCTTCTATCATGTAAATGTAACAGTTCATTGTTTAATGTCAGTTTGACATCTTATAAAATTATTCGCAACGTCAGGTTGTTTTTGATCAGTAGTCGTATAATTTTTAACGTTTTTACAATAATGACACGTTAAAGGTTTAGAATTTGGTAGTTTTTAATTTCAAACCGTGAAAATGAGAGTGATTTTTTCGTGATTTCAATCATCTTATTTTTTAAATTTAGAGAAATGTATCCAATTACTTTTAATGTCACTTTATACTTTATGATTTAATAGATATCTGATAATTACATGTATCATCTTTAGAAATGTTATAACTCAAATTTAAAATTTTAGTTTTGAATGCGTAGTTCAAAGTAAATAAATCATTTTCATTCTTTTCTAATGTAAAAATGTCTTTCTTTGCTGTTAAATATATCAAAGTAGCTTCTGAAACTTACTAAAGTCCAGAAATTTGTTAACACCTAACAAGTGGCCTTTTATTAAATATTTTTAATACGTAAAGTTCAGCATTGTTTTAGATAATTTGAGTAAACAAATAGAAAATCTTTATCATAATAAACTCCAGAAAATTGTTAAAATTTAACATTTACTTTTGATAAAAATAATTTAAGCGAATAAATAGACGATTTATATATCCTTGTATAAAGCTTATTAGACTTACTAAAATCCATTATTTTCTTCAATACATAAAATGGAAAATAATTTTTTTCTGAAAACAAGGGATGAAAATTTGTAATTTGTTTCCTAGAGTTTATTCCGTGTGAGTAGCTAATTGTATACATATCAGGCGGCAGGGAATCTTTTTTCCAAAAAAGGGATGTCAATTGTCTATTTGATTATTTAAATTAATGTTAAAAGATACAAATAATAAGATTTTAAAATATTTTACAGTACATTTGATTAAATTTGATTACTTATAGCAAAGCTGAATGTTAATTCTTAACCATTTTCTGTAGTTTAGTCAGTTTAAGAAGCTACTTTGCTACATATTAGCTAGCTGCGAATTCTCTGGGGGGGGGGAGGAAATTGTGTTTTATGTTCTTCAAATTTGTTTATAATAATAAAATTGAACAATTAACAAATTATTTTCCTTTTTTGTGTGCTGAACTTCTAATTCAGGTTGATTGCACATATAGCTAAGGGTTGAGGCTGGAAAAAGAATATTTTTCGAAAAAGTGCACTTTTCTTTCTTTTATTAAGGTTTTAAATTTCTACATAACCTCTATAAGTTACACAGAATCAATAAATAATTAATAAATAAATAAATAAAAGGCTTGTTTAACAGGAAATTTAATATGGCGACATTTATAACAAAAAACACGGAAAAATTTAAGACAACAAATTTTTGCTGCTGGATTTCGTATCGAAAATTTTTTTGTTATGTAGCAAAATTGGTACAAAAAAGTGTACAAACATATTGACCTTTCAAAAAATGGAAAGAAAAAAGTTTGAAATTCAAAATGGATGTCTCAAAATGGCGAATTTAAAAAAAGAAATTGTTATTTCTGCCCTGAAGTGACAGCAATGGCATTGACTATTACCCAAACAACCTATATACTTTTTTCATGATTTTTCGGGTCACTTATTGCAAATCTGGCCGCGAAATTGCAAAATTAAATTAATTAAACTATTTGTTTAAACAAATTATTCCGAAGAATTATATTGTTCACAAGATGCATATGCTTTTCATGGTTTTTGGGTCCGCTGAGTACAAATCTGGCGTCAAATTTGCAAAATTAATGTGTTTGAAAAATGTTTGATTAAATTGTTGCCGTATTGAAGTTTTTGCAAGAAGAATATGTTTCGCTGGTTTTTGTGTTCTCTGAGTACGAATTTGGCGTCATATTCGCAAAATCAATGTGTCTCAGAAAGTATGCAAAAAGAGGTAGAACATTTTTCAGAACAGTTCTAAACAATACAAAAATACAAAAAAATTATCAAATAAAACAAAATTATTCAAATAGCAAAAAAATACGAAAAAAAAAATAAAAAAAGACTCCAAAAAAAATCAAAATGAAAAAAAACTGTCTATCCGTCGACCTGAACGCTGTGACAGTTGGTAAACTTTAAAGACGGGAATAATTTGTTTGAACAAATAGTTTATTCAAATTAATTTTGAAATTTCGTGGCCAGATTTGTAATAAGTGACCCGAAAAACATTTTATAATAGAGTTTATATTTGAATAATAGTTAAATAAATGATTATCTTCATTTTTTAAGATTTTTATTGAGGTCAATGGAAGAAGATTTTTTTCAATTCTTGGGTATTGAAAGAAGCCCTTTTTCACTTTTCTAATTTTCGTTTTGTTAATTGAAATTGAAATTTTTTCCTTAAAGTATCAAATATTACTTTTTTTGTTGAGAATTAATCTTTATTGATTGAAGATGTAATTGTTTTGTTGTTTTTTTGTAAATTTGTCTTTTCTAATAAATAATTAGTCTTCAATAATTAGTCTTCAATTAAATAGTGTTTTTTATTTTTATGTTATTATTCTAAATGTGTATATTTCTCTACAAATACTCTACATCAAATCTGTCACTTTAGGGCTGAAGTAACAATTTCTTGTTTTAAATTCGCCATTTTAAGACATCCATCTTGAATTTCAAAGTTGTTATTTTACATTTACGAAATCCAGCAGAAAAAATTTTTTGTCCTTAATTTTTCTATGTTTTTTGTTATAAATGCCGCCATATTGAATTTCCTGGTAAATAAGCAATTATTTTGACAACTTCATCTTGTAGTGCGGTCTTGAAAACAAGAGTAGGTTGAGTTTCAAACATATCTGACATGTTTTACTACCACAACTACAACAGCAAAGCTAAGCTTGGTTTTATAATAAGAAATAAGAAATAAGGTAATAAGAAATATTAATTTTTAATTTGAGTTAAAATTTTAGTGTAGCATTTTAGCTTAATAATGCTTTTTTTCTTCCTTCTTGATATCGATTTCAATGCAATGTCGTCAGACTGAATTTTGATTTTCTTGCAAAAGAATAATACGTTTTAATAAAAAATTTGATATTCTTATTAAGCTTCCGCATATCTCGGAAGGAGTTTTCAGTCGCTACCTAAAACTGGTTTTCTAAACCCGTGAAACTTTAACCTTCACATTCCTAAACGATTTACTCGCAATATATTCACTTTTTTCAGATAAAAAACGTTTAAACCTTATTCAGAAACTCAATATCTTGGGAGTAAGTTTTTCTTTTTATTTAAACTGAAGATTACATTTTTTATTGCAATCCGCAACCTAGCTAACTGACACAACGATTTCCTCAAAATGGAAGACTGTTTCTAATAAAATTCTGATCGAAAATGAAAATGGTAAATCCAATTTTACAGCTGCTTTTTCGCTCTCCTAAAAAATTCAGATTTTTTCGGTTTTTATAAAACTATTAAAATTTGTTAGCAAAAGATTTTTAAATTGTTTATGTTTCCAATATTAAAATATATAAAAATTCAGAGAGGTTAACAACCGCTTTTCAGGCATTGATTTGCGTCTTAAAATAATGATTGACGTTGAATAAGGCTTTATATTTCAAATAATAATTCCAAACAATGCAAACCTGTAGTTGTGTCGCTAGCAGACTAGTTAATTGCACACAAAACGTTCTCGTGCAAGGAGCTCATCTAGTGCCACAAGTCGGAAGTCTATAGGAGGGAAGGATAAAGGCTAAATCCCCTTTAGCATGTCAAATAGGAAATCCTCTTCAATTTTGTGAGGTTTTATATAAATCATGATTTCCATTCAATTTCCTATTTATTTTTCGCACACAATATGTAGTAGTTGATTCTTCATTAGATGTATGCCCTACAATCGAGGATTTCTTGTCAAAATTGGAGAATAAATCGATTTATCCAAGTGACAAATACACATTATGCGAAAAGATATTTTAAAATCTTCTACCACTATTATTTCTTAGAATTAAAATCATATATTAAAAAAAACTTTTTTTCGTATTTTTAGTAAAATGAAATGTTATAAAAAATGTCAACACCATCACATCGCGGTCTTCAGTTTCAATGTTCTCAATTCAATAACACTTTAGTTTGGAAGTGGAAATTTGTTTTATCTTTAAACAGTGTTTTTGATTTTACATTTCGTTTGCTCTTTTGAAAAATTCCCATTTTGTTGCTTCACTTGTTCTGAACTGGAATAGGCTAATTTTGTCTCTTAAATTCATTTGCGTACTGACTTGGAAGGAAGACATGTTTTATTCAGTTTAAAGGAATTTAATTTTAAAATTTGTTTTTGAAATTGTTAGAAAATTCTGTCTTACACGTGTAAATTATTAAGTGTTCTAATTTGAGAGCTACTATTTGCAATTCAGTTTCGATTAATTCAAATGAAAAAATGTTTAGTTTTATGGTTTTCAATTTTTTAATTTCAATGAACATGAACCGTTTTTATGAAACGGAATTTACCGGTATTTTTTACCAATTAAAAAAACCATTCTCTGGAAAATTCTCTGACTTGAAGTATAGAACCTGTCCCTTTATAAATTAATTCAATCTCCTACGCCAGAACCTGAAATTATGACCGGTTCCGGGCATTGCTTGGAGTGGCCTTGGCTGTAAATCCAGACAGTCGAAACCTGAACCTTGTGAATTATTTTCAATTGGAATACATAATATCCACACCAGACGCGCGTGTTATCCCGCACTCTGCCCCCTTTTTCGCTACGCTTCTGGTGGCAACGCATGGTTGAGCAAGCCTCTCTCCATCCCGCGACCTTCTCTCCCACCGAGGAACTGCGGAGCCATCAGTTCTAGGAAGGACATAAACTCATTCGCTATAAATTCAGGTCCCAGTGAATTTACAAACTCCCATTTTAAAAGAACATTTTTCTGAATTACCTATTTTGAACTTTGCTTGATCTTTAGTTTTTTCTATGATCAAAAGTAATAAATATTTTTGCCCAAGAACTTTTTAAAAGAATTTCATTTGACAAAAGTATTTATGGTCGTTTGTCTTGTAGATAAGACATTTAAAGTTTGATGGGGTGAGTTTCATAGCCATAACATGAGACACACGTTATTAATAATACTCGTTATAAGGTGAACTACTTTATGTAGACGCTACATTATTCAGAATACTTGGGACGAAGCGATGGTGGCAGAAGATAAACTACTTTACGCGTCCTCTGAAGATATAAATGTATAAATTCAAAGAGCAGTAAATCTTTATACGGTGTCCAGGCAAAGATTTTAATATTTCAAAGAGAGCAAAAAATAGATATATAGAGTTACATTAGATGAACCCATTCCTCTCTCTCTTATTACTTCATTTGTACACGGAGAGACTTTTTATCTTAGTTTTGCAATTTTACATTACCGAGCTTCAAAATCAGGATAAGGAAATTCGAAGAAAGAAAATTTCTTCAAAAAGAAAGTTAAGTTTATATAGACTTTACGCTCTTTTTTCTATTTCCCTCTATTTCTCTGTTTTGATGAATTTCTATTCTTTTCCCCTACTATCAAGAAACTTCGCCTTTTTCTCGTTTTTTCGCTTAAATGGAACAGATCAAATAAAACCCAATAAGAAAACTCAACTATTTCAAAATATTTAGTTAAAAGCACGTTGCTTTTATTTTAAAATTATACGATTGTATTTTGCTTTTGAATTCATCCTTTCTGGTCGAAAATGCAACTGTTTTTTAATATTTGTCTTATTGAAAAGAAAACTGATCTTTTTATATTAAAAAATTCGTTTTTCCGTAGAAAGAAAATCTGTTTTGGCTCGTTTTTTGGTTGAAAATTTAACTGTTTTGTTGAACATTCGTCATTCCTGATAACAAGTTAATACTATTTAATTTAAAAGTCTACTTTACCGTTATTTGTTCAGAATTCATCTCTTTGGTTAAAAAATATAATTATACTGTTGCAAATTCAACTATTTTTTAGAAAAGTAATTTTCTTTGGTCGAAAATTTTCGAGTTCTTTGATAGAAAATTCGTCCTTTTGTATTGAAAGTTCATTTTTTGCTAGAAGGCGGGTAGAAAATTCAATTGTTTGAAATAAAAAGCCCCTTTTCGGCTTCAAGTTATTCCACAAGTTCCACATATTATTTGATTTTTTATCTTCTACGACTAAAAAATTTTTCTTGTGTGCAACTTTTTGGTTTGAAATTAATCTGTTGTGGTTGAAGATTTATCCACTTTATTGAAAAAACTTATTTATTGGTTAATTTTTCGTTAAAGTATCGAATATTACGTTTTTTGTTGAGAATTAATTTTTATTGATTAAAGGTGATACATTTGGGTTGAAATCTCAATTGTTTTTTTTAGCACAAACAACTTTTTGGATTGAAAATTTCACAATTTGGTTGACAATTTTTTTTCGTTGACTGAAAAGTCATTTTTAGTTGCAAATTTGTCTCTTTGAATGCAAAAGTAATCTCTCTTGGTCAAAAATTCAACTTTTTGGTTGAAAATTAATCTGTTTTTGTTAATTATTTAACCTCGGATTCAACTGTTTTCTTTAAAGTTCGTTTTTACATTTTTTGTTGAGAATTAATCGTTACTGGTTTAAAACTGAAATACCTGTTTGAAAGTTGAACTACTTTGTTGGAAATTTATCTGTTTTGGTTGTATCATTTTTTGACTGGAAATTTAACTATTTAATTTTGTGCTGCAAACTGATATTTTTTAGTTAAATATCTAAATATTTGGTTGAAAATCCATTATTTAAAAAAATTGTATATTCTGATGGAAAATTAATCTCTTTTGTTAAAAATTGATCTTTTTAGGTTTACATTTTTTTTAATCTAAAATAACTAAATTAGAAACTAAATACAAGTCGGATCAAATAATTAAGTACATATATATTTAAATCTAAAATTGTGGAGTTAAAAACTGACTCTTAAGGCTTTTAGTAAGCTTTTTACAGTTTTAAAATATTTAATATTGCAAGGTGTCCTGGTATTTTTAATATTTAAATTTAAATTTAAAATTTTTCATCTAAAAGTTTACATTTTAATTTGAATTTTTGAAATTAAAATTTTAAAATTCAAGCAAAATATTTTCAAATTTCAGCTTTCGTAGCAAAGAAAAATAGCTTCAAAGCCTCGAAAATTAAACTATTTGAGAAATGCACATGCAAAAATTATTAGTTGAAAATAGGATAAGAACTGATTCATAATCTCGTCTTTTTTATCTTTACTTCAAACTTTTAATTTTCTTCTGACAAAAAAGAAATAATAAAATTAGTATTTTATACGACATTATAAAAGCAGCCATTTTCACTCGAGCTTCCTGGATAAGAATACAAGAATAGACCACGCATATTAAAAAGCTTTTCTTCTGACCTAGAAAAAGAATCAGTTCTCTCAAGAATAACTTTCATTTACAAGAACAAGTAATTTATGTAGGATTATTCTAAATGTGTATATTTATCTACAACAGAAAGTGCATTACATTTTTTAATGCCTTATTAAGATATTTTAGAGCATATAAAACTTTCTGAAATGATTCCGATTTTTTAGCTCTTAAAAATTTCTTAAAATCTTTCTAAATACCCTAAAATCTTTTTAAACCGTTAATATCCTGAAAAATACCTTGAAATATTCCAAATTCTTGGCAAATCTCTGAACTTCTTTGCAAATTCTCTATTCTTGTTGATAAATTCTTTAAAATCTATTAAAATAATATAAAATCTGTTAAATCTGATTATATTTATGAAAATCCCTTGAAATATTTAAAAGTCTAGGAAATCCTTTGAGATCCTAGGAAACTGATTGAAATACCATATTAGGTGTATAAAATTCCTTAAAATTACAGACCATTATTTAAAGCAAAAAAATTCGAAGTTTTTTTCAGAAGGGGAAAAAGATGCCTAATATAGGTTAAATAAAAGTCTTATAAAATTGTTTGATAAATTGATATATCACAAATTAAAATCTCAATTAATATTTTATTAAATTTCAAACTGTAATTAAAATTTATTTAATTTTAATTACTTTAAGTGGTTTAAATTCAGAAGAGTTCTAATGCTTTGTACGTCTTGATTTTGTCATTGAATATTCAATATTTAAATCAAACATTTTTTTACGCATAAAAGCTTTAATTTTTTAATTTTTATTTGTTAAAAAAAGGTTCAGCAGCAGAAAAATAAACGGAAAATTATCACGCACATAGCGGGCAAATCATTCTGGTTGTTAGTGCATATTTTACGATAATAATTTTAAAAACCTTTCATCTTTTCAATTGCAAAACACAAGAAAAATTTAAATTTTAAACATTGGAAGAATATTTTCCCTTTAGCAAATTTCGTCACATATCTGTCTTTTGCGGAACATTTCTTTACAATGAAAAACCAATAAATTGCTATTCGTTTTTTCATACAATAGCATTTATATCGATATTCACTTCTCGAAATATATGAAAGAAGAAAACCTGAATAAACATGTAATAAAATTATTATACTGGTGTATTTCTTGTCATATTTTATCGGTCTCGTGGAAGGCAATCACTTGTGAATGGTCGAGTTTGATATGGCAATTTAAAATAAAGAAGGATTTCGACAGTAGAATAATCTTAAAACTGTAATTACATTTAATTTCTTTTTTCGAGAAGCAGTTGCTTTAAAATTTTTTAGAGTTACTTTAGATTTTATAATTTTCCAAATTATTATAACGAAAGTTAATGACTATTTTATAGTTAGTAAAAATGCCCTTTTAGCGATGCGAATCCTGCGAATGCATTTAGATATAAACTTGGTTGATTGACTTTTTTTTAGTCTTCTGATTGATTTATTCCCTTTAAAGCTTGTTTTTTGCAATACTTTTACGGATGAAATTCGGGCTGAATTGAAACAGCAGGATGTAATATGTAAAAAAATCTAAATATGGTATACCATATTGATCAGGACAATATCATTCAAAAAGCTCAAGTTTTTTATTCTCGATTGAGAATTAATGAGAGATTCGGAAAAACTCTGTGCTGTTAATTCAAACATTCTTAACAGCCATTATTAAAAGAAATCAATAGGAAGTATCAGAAAACTTAAAAAAGCGTTACAAGGTGACTCGATAATAAATTTTTTTTTTTTCTGCCCTGCTATTCTCTTTGTAAGTTTTATTTCTTATTGCGTAGAATAAATTCGAGAATAAGTAAAAAAAATGCACATGTTTACTCGGTTTACGGGCAGTTTTATTTCTCAGGATGCTTTTCCTTGACCTGAGACATCTTTATGAGTCTGCTCGGTTAATAGTTTTTTAAGGACACTTTTAAAAGGAAGATACTTGATACACTCGACAAAGGTATATTTTGACTTAGTAATCCATGAAATAGCGCTTTCAAGTTTCTTACTTTTTATTTACAAACATTAAAAATATAAGCCATTTAAAAATTAATGATTTAACAAATTAAAAAAAAAATTTTTAAGAATGTTTGATGAAATAATTATAAATAATAATAATTTCGAATTAGAAGCGTTTAAAATTATTTAATAATATAATTAACTATTTTTGATTGAAAAAGTTGCAAATCAAACAATTTTATTTTAGGAGAAATTTTAAAAAAGACCATAATTTGAATTGGATACGGACATGACCTTGATATTTACCGGATATGAGAGTCAGCGCTCACGGCGGCCGAAGCCTGAAATCCCTGAGGAATGGAAATTTTAAATTTACATCTGTCACCACGTGTGCATTGCTTTTAAATGTGATATAATAATTGCTTTAAAAATTTATATAACATCTTTTAAACGAAGCAAAATAATCAAGGAAACTTTCCTGCAAAAAAATTTCGTGAAAAATTTGTCTTCTCACTCCAGCTGAACCCGTTAAAGTTTCTTTGTTGATTATGAACATAAAAGTAGAAAATAAAAATTTAAAATTGGAAATTATAATAAAGAGGGATTTCAACAGTATAATAATCTTAAAAATGTAATTACATTTTATTTATTTTTCCGAGAAGCAGTTGCTTGACAAATTTTTAGAGTTACTTTAGATTTTATAGTTTTCCAAATTATTATAACGAAAGTTAATGACTATTTTATAGTTAGTAAAAATGCTCTTTTAGCTATGTAAATCCTGCGAATGCATTTAAATATAAACTTGGTTGATTGACTTTTTTTATTTTTCTTGTTTTTTGTTTCACTTGTTTTTTGCTAGTTTTTTGCAATACTTCTACGAATGAAATTCGGGCTGAATTGAAACAGCAGGATTTTATATTTAAAAAATCTAAATATTGTATGCCATATTGATTAAGACAATATGATTAAAAAATTTAAGTATTTATTCTCGATTGAGAATAAATGAGACATGCGGAAAAAAATTTGCTGGTAATTCAAAAATTCTTAACAGCCATTATTAAAAAAAATCCAGAAGAAATATCAGAAAACTTAAAAAAGCGTTACAAGGTGACTCGATAATATATATATTTTTTCTCACTGCTATTCCCTTTGTAAGTTTTAGTTCTTATTGCGCAGAATAAATTTGAGAAAAAGTACAAAAAAATCACATGCTTACTCGATTTACGGGCAGTTTTATTTCTTAGGATGCTTTTACTTGGCTTAAGACATCTTTATGAGTCTGCTCGGTCAATAGTAAGGACACTATTAAAAGGAAGATACTTGATGCACCCGACAAAGGTATATTTTAAGTTAGTAATCCATGAAATAATATCATTCTGCAATAGTATGGTAAACGTATGCGCGCCAAGCGCGCTTTCAAGTTTCTCAATTTTTATTTTCAAACATTAAAAATATAAGCCGTTTAAAAATTAATTATGTAATAAATTTTTAAAATATGTTTTCAAAAAATGTTTAAAGAAATAATTATAAATAATAATTTCGAATAAGTAGTGTTTAAAATCGTTTAATAATATATTAAATGGTTTTGGATTGAAAAAGTTGCAAATCAAACAATTCTATATTAGGAGAGATTTGAAAAAAGACCATATTTTGAATTGGGTATGTTCATGACCTTGATATTTACCGGATATAACAGACAGCGCCCGCAGCGGCCAAAGCCTGAAATCCCTGAGTAATAGAAATTTTTAATTTACATCTGTCAGCACGTGTGCATTGTTTTTAAATATAATAATTAGGTAAATTATTGATTTGAAAAATTTATGTAACATCTTTCAAAACGAAACACAATAATCAATATTATAATATAAATACAAATATTAGGAAAATCTATCATTATAATGATAAATTGCTTAACATTTTTCCTTAAGTCAAAAATATTATTATTCTATAAGAAATGAGATACGGGACAATCACTGTGAAAAATTCAAGTAAATAATTACATGTAGGATTGCTTTAAATTTGCTTTTGATAAATAATACTATTTTGTTAATTTACTATGCTGTAGATACTATATATATATCCCTAAGTTTATGTTAAAATTGATCATTTAGGTGATCCAAAAACATTATATTTTTGGAGGGCGAAAAATTCCATTTGTTTAAATAATTTTTTTTCTCAAAAATTCGCTTTTTTATTGCAAATATTACTGTCTCATCGTTAAGTGACATACATTTATTTCTAAATGTTTTCGAATCGTTGAAGTAATACACTATTATTAATTTTCAACAACGTTAATTTGTTTAAACAATATTTTTTTGCAAAGCTTGTTAATTAAACTTTTCTGATATTTCTATTAAAAGTTCTGATTGTTGGAAATTATAATTTTTTTATGCTCCCTTACTGTTTTTAAACAAATAGAATTTGTTTACATAATAAAAAGTAATAAACCATTGTTTATAAATATTACAGAAAATAAATGGGAATAATTTTTAATTAACACAAAATTTCGAGAGAAAAAATATGTTGAAACAAATTCCATTCGTTTAAATAATTGAAAATAAATTGACCAATGTTCATTAACTAATTAACACATAATTTTTTTCAGATACCTTCGTATTTATTTCTCAACAAACAAGAATATTAAAATACTGTGTAGGCTAGAGTTCAAGTCCGATAACTTGCCGTGCGATAAGTGTACACTCCCCTTAAAACGTCCTCATACGTTCGGCACGCACACTACCCGGTAACAACGAGTTGATTGGGACGCATAGATTGCCATTAAGAAAAACGGACATTACAATGCCTTTAAATGTGTACCAAGTGAATTTTGGTCCAAAAAATAATTAAATCGCATTGACGGGCATCTATTCTATTCAATATTTTGTCGACATGATTAAATGGCATTGAGAAGGTTTGATCCTTGGTTCGTGAAAGGCATTGCGTGGCATATTCACCGATTATCATTGAATAATATTAAATGGCATAAAATCATAGGAATTTAAAGCAAATCACTGTAATGCCTTAAAGTTGATGGGCCTTGAAAATTATTGTAGGAAACGAGTTTTATACAGTTAAGTGCACTTAATGGCATTTCGGACAAAAATGCCATTCATACGCATTTAAAGGCATTGAATTATGGTTCTCCCACAACGTGTGCTATTTTGTTCAGGATTTTCGCCTATGCTTTACGTATGCACGCACCTGATATCGTGCTACTAGAGGGGGCATCCGATAAGTCGCAATTCCTGGAATTTTCCTCCCCTACAGCCCCGAAGTTGGAAAATTATAGGACTTGTACTGTATTTATAATCCGATAGGAGATCTGTCATAGACAGAGAACTTCAAAACTTAACTCCGATCAAACCGTTTATTAAACTCGAGCAGAAGTTTTTTGCCCTAAATCAAGATTTTATCAGTTTTCCTATAGATAATTTCGATATCGGATAGTTGAACCTAAGTTAAATCCCCAAGTAATATAATAATAAGCTAATAATAATATAATAATTATATAATATATAATAATAAGCTGCTTTTAGGCAGCAGATGGCGCCAGGCTGTAAATGAACCTTTTATGTGTAATTTCTAACTCAAAGCGTTCAAAATTGAAAATTTTCTTTTAAAGTAAATAATTGAAATTAAAGCAATTCATATTAGAATTTGGAAAGAGGACAGGTTTAAAAAATCATAAAGATTGAATTCTTCAAGATTAGTCTCTAATATTCAAAGGAATTGAAATTGGCTTATTTCTGATTCAAAACAATCCGAATTGAATCATTCGAAATTAAAAACTTTCGAATTTAAACCACTTTCAATTCGAAGTGATTAAAATTTGATGATTAACATAATGTTTTAATTAAAAAAGAAAGATAAACGATTCTGAACTTTATTAAGAGCTGTAAAATATTTTAGTAGCCAAGAGTTGTGATATTAAAATTTTCTGATACTCAATCCTTTGAACACTATAATTATTTTAAATAAATTTAAATTTTTAATTCGATTGAAAAAATTAAATCTTGTTAAAGCATAAATGTGAAAATTTAGAATTCAAGATAAAAGTTTAGTACTCTGAAATTTTAATCATTAAAAATCAAATAAATTATTGAACAATAAGGTTTTAAATGCAGATAGTTTAATATTGATTTATTTGTATTGTTAATAACACCATTGTTAACATTTTAATTTAAAATCGTTTATTATTTAACACTTTATTTGGAAATAATATTCATTATTCAAACTTTTTCAATGTATATTTTTCAAACTTTAACTTTAAATTTAATTTTTTTTAATTAGGCTTTTTAATTTTCAATATTTTAAAATATTTTCAAGTAAAGAATAAGTTAATTTTCATTGTAAAATAGTGATATTCAACGATTTTGAAGTATCAAGAACCCCAGATGATTTCATATGTTTAAAACTGAAACCAAACAGTTTCATATATTTAAATCTAAAATTAATAAATTCAAAACTGACCATCAAATATGAAATTTATAAAGGTTTAATTTTGAAATTTTAGATTGGGAACATTAAAAAATTTTAAAACAAATATTTTCGAGTTTAAGATTTTGAAGCAAAACAACATTTGTGTAAAGGCCTGAAAAATTAAGTTGTTTTATAATTTTGCAGAACAAAATAAAATTTAAATTCATCCATTTTCAAAGTTCAGAATTAAAGAATTTTAAATATTTTTAACCTGCAAAGCTTGTTTCTTCTAAAATCTACGGAAATAATAAGATTTCTAATTGGTAACTTTCAAAATGAAATAATTCAAACTTGAATCATTAAAAATTAAACAACTCCAAAACTTCGTTTAAAAACCGAAGCATTTTTTAATTAGGATCTTAAAACTAAGTTGTTTGAAATAATAAATTTTCTAATCATGCATCACGAATTTTAAAATTTAATTATTTGAATCTAATTCTAAATAACAATAACTTGAAAATCAAGGACGAAATATTTCAATGCTCATAAAAAGTCAGTCGAAATATAAGAATTCAGAATTTTTTTATATTCAAATATTCTTTTTTAGTAACAGAAAAATACCTTGTTTAAAAAAACCAGAACACTTTCGAAAATCAAGTGAAATTTCATTCTAATATCAGATATCTGAAGCGGATCAGATTTCGATTTGATACTACGCTCTGGACATTTTTCAGCACATACGGTACTTGAAAAAGGTCAGAAAAGAGAAAGAATAAACTTGCACAGGAAATGATGGGAACGAAATTCCATCTCCTAGCAATGTCACATTGTCACCAGAGTAGCTAAAATCTGAATCGGGTATTTGATAAAAAAATGATCCTTTTGTATACTTTTATTTTTATTTATCATAGAAGTTGTCCCTGGAGATTTTTATTTTTAGATCCTACGCGATGAAGTCTTACTAGCTGTTTATTGCAGGAAGCATGAAAATGTCAGCCCTCACAGCCGTGAAGCCTAGTAAAACCTTTATTACAGAAAGAAAATAACGTAGCAATAAAAAAAGTCCTTACCGGCAATATTACATATAGGCTCGCTTGATCCGTGGCGCCAATATTCGATTCCCGACCTACTTTTTCGAAAATGTTGATCCACAGAGGAAGATAAAAGGAAAAGAGCGAAAGTATATTGTATGAAGGGGGGGGGGGGGGGGGGCCCGAAAAAAGAAAAGGGGGGTTAAAGCCCTGCCATCAACCCCCGGAGGGGGTGTAACCCCTCAAGTACATTT
>JAAAKG020137485.1:0-12892 GCA_010014905.2 Druon quercuslanigerum
TCCGTATCGATTACCCAATTTAAAGTGTATACCCGTTTATTTGAATAAACCTAAGTGTTTTATCTAGCATAAATTGGCGTTTTTCACTTGTGAGTGTTTGTGTGTCAAACCCTGTCTTTTCTATTCCCATTTATTCGTCTTCCCATTTATTTAATGTTTAATAATCTGCACATTGCCAACAGTAAATACACTAAACTTGGCAATGTAGAAATACGAGATGTATCTTCATTAAACAAAACTTACTCAAAATTACGAAAAATGTCATAGGCACTCCTTAAATTCCTCTGTAATAAACATGCAAAATTTACGCTTATTAGAGTTAGAAAAGAAGGATATATTATTAAAATATCTTAAATTCATATTAGGCAGAGGAGTTAAAGGAAAAATATTTGACAGAGTAAGGCTAGGCCAGGAGAAAAAAAATATATACATTGGCATATGTGGACGATATAGTGATGATAAGGGAGAATGATGAAGAAATGGCGGATTTATTTGAGGGGTTAGAAAAATTAATAGATATTAGAAACTGAGGCCTAGTAAGGGTAAAATAAAGTTAATGAGGGCAGGATAGCGATATGGAAAGGTGTGAGGATAGAGAAGGTAAAGAAATTTAAATATCTGGATTTTATTATGCAAGCGAGTGGGGAACATGCAACGCATATTACAGGAAGAAATAAGAAAGCAGTACAAAAACGTGTGCGCGTCGCGACTAAAAAGAACAGTTCTTCAAAAGTGTATTGTTTTTGATTGGAGTGATTAATCCCAATCAAACAACATGGATTGTTATTGTGAATCAATGTTGTTGTAAAGAAATCAAAATTCATAAAAATCCCCCGCTAATTTTTATCTGCCATTTTTTTTCATAAAAAACAATATTAGATTCGTAATTAGCGACCGCAAATATCCCTTTTTCATCACTTTTATTATAAAAAAATTAGGAAAGGACATATGATCCTGTATGGGACTCTATCCGGATGCGCAGTAGTATTTTGTAACACCTACGGCTGCGCAGAAGTTTTTTGGTCCTCCAGGAGCACCTGGAGGATACCTTTAGGTATCATTAGGTATCATAGGTTACTTACCATTCGGTACCAGTAGGTACCTTATTAGGGAGCTTCCTACACAGACACCTATATAGGATCCTACATAGGAATCTGTTTAGGAATTTTTAGTAGGGTGAAATTTGTCCCAATTATGAAACAATTTCACCAATAATCCAATTTATAAATAATTTAAAAGTATTTTTTTTTCGCAAAAGATTATACTAATAAGTATGAAAGTTAAGCTTTTTTATCTATATAAGAAGAAGTATGGTTCTGAAGAGATAAACACTAAAAAATTATTTCAATTAATAAATCTCCAAGCGGGGGCAAATTGACTTCTACGTATCCAAGCCAGAAGGCTTGATACCTACAATTTATTTTATCCCGTGTATTATTCACAAATTTTGATTATTTCGCACGTGTAATAGATTCAATGACAGATTAAGGTTCCTAGATTTGAGATTATTGCGATTTTTCTTGATTGAGATACAACTTTAATAACTAATTATTCCTTTCACAATACGTACACCTTTTTAAATACGGCCCCTATTTATGGAACGGACAAACATATGTATCGACGGACTCGTTTTCAACGCTTTTTCCTATTTATTTAAAAAAGATACGTATACATTTAAATGTATTTTTTATTCTTGTAATATGGCTTATGTTATGTTATTTTTGTGTTTATTATAAACTAGAAATTATAGTTAACTTTTATTTCAATCTTAAGTACCTGGAAAATAAGTGAAATAAAAGTTTGCATTGCAATTAAAAGGCCTAACCTAAGAAGTTTTGTTTTCACACGAAGAGCAGATTAACTGAAAAAGCATTTCTTTGATGTTCCCTAATAGGGACATGCATTATGGAACACCAGTACAAGAGCCCAAAAATTGTTTTATAACAGGTTCATATAGGTCGTTTCGCTTTTTCATAAATATAATAATTTTGCTTACAAGTTACACTACCGAAGTTTTGATCGCTGATTTGGATGCAACTTTGCAAATTTGTAGAGTTATGGAAAAAAATTGATGCGTATTTTTTATATCGGAAAAGGTTTAAATTTAAGGGTAGAAACTACCACTTGTATCTGATGGGTGGTTTTCAGGTTTAATTTGCAATCAGTGGAGTGATTTGAGAGTTGAAATGCTTATTGGGGCTTTTCCATGTTGCTAAATCCAAATTTGAGGTCAAAATCGAACAATACAAGATGGTGGACTAAAAATAGTGCGTAAACATCAAGCGTGAAGAGTGGTCGTTACTTTTGAACTAAAATCAAACGTCTAATTTGAAAGCCAACACATTTTCCAAGGGAGTTTCGATGTTGCTAAGTTCAAATTTGTAAGCGGTGTCGAAGCACCATGCTCTTCGCGGAATCCAGGAATAAATAACGAGGAGGCGGCGACTATATATTCCCATTTTTTCTTCTTTTTCGCTTTTTACTTCTTTTTTTCTTTTTGTTTCCTTTTTTTGTTTACAGAAGTTTTTATGAAATCAATGGTGGTTCATGATTTGGACATTTAGAGGTGGGAAAAATGTATCGAATTGTTTCCAGGAAAAGAACAAATTCGTCACGCAAAAGTCATTGTTCGGAGAAGAGAATGTCGTGAACTCCGATCAGTCAAGTTTCAATTTTGAAATTCACGCAGGACGCACGTATGCGTTTAAAGGATACTCAAAAGTTCTGGAATTGACATAATCAATTAATACCATTTCGCACAGCTGTAGAAACACAACAGTAGAAGAACTTGTTCAAGTCAGACAATATCCCTGTTTTAGCACCAAATTCAGATAAGTTAACGTCTGGCCTCATGAAGACGTGGTTCCAACAAGTGTTCCTCCCATCATGCAATGATAAAAGTGTGCTTTTATAAGATTCTTGGAGTGATCCAACTTTGAAAACACTTGAACCATTTATTAAAAAATCGAATATCTTAAAGTTCACACTATTTATGCAGTTACTCATGATGTGTTCTTTTTCAGGCCTTGGAAAAATCTCCTTTGATTTTCCAATATTACTGCTTTAAAAACTATGCGGCAATGTGCGACTTATGCAGTGACGCAGACATTATGACATGTGTATAGTGCATACAATCTTTGTGCAAGAAACAGTTCTTCCCTGATTAGAGTCATTCGGGTCAAGTGTGCGCACTTATGGATGTAAACCACTGTTAAGGTTAAACGATAATTAATCAGAAAAAAGAAACTATGCATATGATAAAGTATTTATTGAACTAATAATTAAATGAAGTAATAACACATAAAACCTTGACATTTAAAAAAATATTAATTAAAGAAATATAAATTGCGCACACGTTCGGGTAAGTGTACGCATTTCGGAAGTGTGCGAATTTTTTTAATAGTTATAAATGCCCTAATAACGAATTGTCTTGAAGACTAGATCAATATATGATTAGAGATCGACTTATAAATATAGAATCACATAAAATCTGTTGATTCAAAATGTACCTGAAAAGAAATTAGTTAATAATTTTATGAGGAATCTTTTTGATAGTGATCACATTCAAAACTACCTCCTTCATAAAAAATACATTGCTCATGCCACCATTCCATGCATTTAATACATTGGATCCATTCTTCAGTAGGAGGTGCTGTGTATTGTTTCTTGTATAGTGGACAAAATTTGTTTTTTAATCTCATACCAAACATAACCTCAAATTGTATGCAGAACAGTAAACCTGAAAAAATCACTAACATAAAAAAAAATGATTTATCTTGGTGAGTATATTCAGTACGATATGCTAATCTTTGCCGTGATAACAAAAGTTATAGTTACAGTGCCGAATTTCTATTATTATTATTTAAAAAAAATGAATGACTTGATGTCGGAATCTTGTAGATAAATTAGTTTCTCTTTACCGTACCTTTCAGTTGCCTGCGCATGTCAGGACACTCTCCCCCCACTTTCTATATAAAAGAGGTGCGCACACTTACCCACTGCGCACGGTTACCCCGAATGAATCTACCATGTTTGTAGCCATTATTTAGAATAATAGTGAAAGATTTTATATGTTATATCTTGTTTTTGTATATGGCACAATTTTTCATCATACCATTGAAAAAAACATAATTGCGTAATTTTCTGCATACATTACATTTAATAAAGGATTTATACAGGTTTACACAGGAGACTGAAAATGCTCACCTACTCGCTGCCGGAATCGCGGAAAATCGGTTTGTTCAGGGACTCTCGGCTAAACTAAAAGGCGCCGCCCGCAATGCCTATGAGGGAAGCACTTTCCAAGCCATTAGGCCCTCTCCAACCATCTGAAGTCCCATTTGGGTTTAGATAAGCTTTATAAAAGCCAATATCTAGAGGAGTTAGGTCACGTAAAAATGGGGCGTGACTAGAGCAGTCTACCAGCGTGACTACCAGATTACGGTAGTCGAGTCAAAAAACTTGTGAAAAGTCTCAAAGCTTCGCTGAACGAGAACTATACCGCTGCGGAGATCAAGAGCCATCTGAAATTGATTAAAGACCAAGCGCTTGATGAGTTTATTCGCGGGCTCCGTGGAAGCATTGAGATTCACGTATCTAGTGCGAATCCGAATACCCTCGACGACGCTATAAGTGTCGCACGTCAGGTACATTTGTCAGTAAAGGATATGTCCGAATATCACGGTTGGGATTCACGGGATCCTTCCCCTGCCCCGAGAATTCAAACTCCGAGCACCTTTCGCGCCAGCCGCAAACCCACAGCGGCAGAAAATATATATTTTCTCACAGCAAGATCTCATAATCTTGCACGCAATTCTTCTTCAGGGCAATCTGGCCGAGTTGCATTGCTCACCTGAGAGAAAACTGTCAATTTAGATGCGCAAATACAAAAGAGGATCCCTCCTTATGAAAATCGCAGTACAAATAAGCCTCGGTGTCCAAATTGCTGCACCAAACTTGACGGCTCGCGAGAAATGCGAATATTCCGACAGGTCACACATTTTCCCAATCAAGTGTGATAACTTTATCTATGCGTGGACCCTCCTCCGCTCCTAGCGACAATTTTTCAAAACATTTAAACTCAATGTGCGCTCAATAGACTCAAAACCTGTCGAGTGCAAGCCTGGATTCAAAAGATCAGTGTATTGCGGCCTCTCGGTTTGTTTGAGTAATATCAAAGGGAACAATATCCGCCGAAAATGTCCAGAAGTAAGGCTGCCTTAAAAAGTCTCTGCGAGGAGGAAGTGCGGTCGTAATGGTCGCTTGTGGGTCCGAAGTCAGTTTGATTGAAATAGATCATCTTGAGTTGGGAACGTTGATCGACACTTATGACAGCCTGTTTATTACTGGTGTCTCTGTTCATAGTATGGAAACGGTTGGTTCTACCCTTCTCGAAATAAATGGGCATGAGTCTGTATTTTACGTGGTAAACGAGAAATTAGCAGTCGCCGTGAACGGAATCCTAGGTGCAGATTATTGCGACTAGGGCCAAACAGAAATCTCCTTTTACCATCGAACGATTGGCACCGATAGCAATCCATTGCATCCCCTCCTATTTTTAAACCCAGCGCCTCCAAAAAATGTTCCTCAGCGTGACAGAAAAGTCATAACCGCACCTGCGTGCGTTGTACCAAAAGCGCATGTTTTCTGCATGTCCGCTCGGACTCAACATGTCGTACACGTAGACGTCCGTAATCCTGAGGTCAAGGAAGGGTATTCACCGTTGCTTGATGCAGGAGACGACATATTTATAGGAAACGCTGCCGTTTCAGTTGACAATGGGTACTGTCACGTGCTTGCTATAAATAGAAGCTTCGAGGATATTAATATTCAAATTGACTCCCAGGAGTTGATTCCTTACGATTTGTATGATCTTGAGGAGGAACGAATTTTAAACGACCGACCGTACCCGAAGCAGAGCGCATGAAAATTATTCTCGAGAAGCTGAACTTGGACTTGATCTCGTTGAGGCATATGCATCATCATTTTATGTCCTGAGTGATAAACTTCCAAAAACTACTTTCGCGGAACATTGCATTCCACCTACTGATAATATACCCGTTAATAAACATCAACGTCGTCATCCACTTGCCCATCGCGAGATAGCCAGAAAATACGCGAAAAAACTAAAAAAGACAGATGTGATTATCGACTCCAATTCTCCATATAACGCGCCTGCTTTAACTATTCCGAAAAAACCAGCTCAATATGGTAACAAACAATGGCGAATGGATATCGATTTTCACGCATTAAACCAAAAGACTATCGGCGACGCGTATCCTTTGCCTAATATCGCGGAGATTCTTGATCAATGAGGCTGCGCAAAATATTTCTCATTCTTCGAACTAGCCTCGGGATTTTATCAAATTCCGATGCACCCCGCTGACAGGAAGAAAACGGCCATCACAACACCGGAAGGTCACTACGAATTTCTGCGCATGCCCCTGAGACTAAAGGGGGCTCCGGCCCCCTTTCAGCACCTGATGAATCGGGTTCTCATGGGATAATAAGAAACCGAGCTTTTTGTTTCTCTCGACTATCCGATTACTGCCGGATAAATGCGTGTTTTTTTCTCCCAAAATCTGTTACCTCGGTCACATAGTATTAGAAGAAAGAATACGTCCCGATCCGCGAAAGGTTGCAGAAGTCCAAAAATGTTCCATTCCCAAGAATAAAAAGATTGTTCGCGCATTTATGGGAATTGTGGTTTCTTATCGGAATTTCATTCCCAACCTAAAGGAACGCTCTCGTCCTCTAACTTCTTCACTTAAGAAAAACATACCATTTCTATGGAACGAACAACAGTAATGCAGTTTTCGCGATTTAAAACCCCATTTTTCTTGAAGCGAAGAGATCGGGACCTGTGGATGTTACGTTTCTGAGCTAAAAGAGCATCTTCAAAACGTTCGGGAAATCGTTAGGCGCAACATCGAACGTGCAAAATCTAAATCTAAAGCTCTATATGATCGACGCACATACAAGTTAATGAGCGAGTATACAGGCGCGTATATCATCGCCGATCTACCAGGGCGTAAAAATGTTCTGCTAGAAGACGAAAACGGAAACCGGTTTCTAAAACACTTAGACAATATCAAATTAACATACCTATCCGATTCTGATTCATAAACAAAGAACAATTAATACGAGCGCTCAAAAAGATAATTTCTTTCTCAAACCATGAAACGACAAGTTTTAAATTAATCCTCAAACCTAGAAAAAAAAGAAAAAGAAAGAAACAGAATATCAAATAGTTCAATAATCTTAACATATTTTTGCAACATTAAATTTCAAAAATTTGACCTCGTAATCAAGAAAAATTTTTGCAAAAATTTATATATCCCCATTCGAGAGTTCCTAATTCCGTTGATATTTTGAGCGCTTGAATACCCTTTTTATGTTTGGGAAATTTGGTAAAGGACGTATCTCTTCCTTTTTTCTTCCACCTGAGACTAACGAAAGTTTCTTAAGTTCCTTCTTCTTTTGAGATTCCCATTTTTCATTATCCATTGAAATTGCTTATTGTTTTAGCGACAAAGAAAAAGTCACATGAGATTTTGCGAAGCAAAGAAGGAAAACATAATACTAATACAAACTCTAACGATTTTCGCGATTACACAGTCTCTTCTCGTCATAGGTTGAAATAATTAGTCTAGAATAAGTGATTGCTTTATTGCTTTATGCTTCTCCTAATTATATAAAAAGCTTGTATTGTTTTTGGTTTTCCGTTATTTATAAGAATAACTAACTATATAATAATAATATAATAATAAATATAATAACTAACTAAATATAATAAGAATAATAACTAACTAAAGTAATAACCCCTATCAAATTAACGTGAATTAATAATAGTAAAAAAATACATACATATATATTTAAATAACAGGGTTTCTTAATTTTGTCTTTAATTATTTTAATTTAACACTTAAGCGGCATACTGATAATTTCTCCTTTTTGTATCAATCTTGGATATTTATCAGCATGTCCGTCCTTGCCATTCTTTCGTACGTAACATCGTCTACAAGCGACGTTTCGTCTAAGAAAGGGGGTGTAACGTCCGAGAGATTTTTACCTGTTTCCTTTTTGACGTCACACCCTCTTTATTATAATTAGACCTCGCGAGAAGAGATCGAAGGTATTTGACTCCAGGTCTACTTTAACCGTCATTTTAATCATTTATATATTAATTCGTAAATTACACAGCTGCATTTTATTATATATCTATAGATTTACTATTGCCCTTCGATATTTCTAGAGACAAAGCCCTCGTTGAAAAGGAGGCTAGTTTACACTTTCAAATCTCTCCGGAAATTTTTGCGAAGCCTGAACCTTTTTTACAGGTCTCTCCTGTTTTCGGGTTTCTGCAATCTCCTAACACTCTCAATTATTAAAGCTTTATAACAGAGGTTCGAACAAACAATTACCAGCGGCACCAAAATATGGCCGCCAGATGAAAGTTGACAGACCTTTAAGACGTTCTTGTCATAACCAAGCATTAATCCGGGCTGTCATTTATTGCGACCATAAAGTGATAAAAGCGAGCTGCAACCATGTGCCCTGGCAATATTTCCAATTTTGAACCGTCGGTGACGTCACCACTCTGTAACCCCTACCAGACCTGGAGGGTCCTGTTCGAACCTCTAACTGGAATTTTCCAAAATTCCCCACCCCGGCGTTTTGGGCCTTGCTGTGGGTAAGTTGAAAGTGGAAGGGAGGAGCAGCCCCCGCAATCTGGAGGTCCTTACAGAATCGGCAGTTTAACTTTTATCTTCAGCGAATACGAATCCGAGGTTCTTCTCGCAAAGATAATTTTCACTAGATAGTACATTTTGCCCTAGTACCGTCTCGGAAGCTTTAGCAGTAAATTTATAGTTTCACATTAAATAGTATTGTTCAACCTGGCTTCCAACGACAACCCGGCCTGCATCCCTGGACTGTGGCATTAAATTGAAAAGAAAACCTGTAAGTTTTTATAGATATATAACTTCGGCGTTACTGTGCCAAAAATCGTTTGTACTAATTTAAAAATAAAGTTTCGCTACTCCCTAGCATGAAATGTTGAATTTTACTTTCCTAGCTTTATTCTTCTTTTAATAAATATATTTACAAAACAAGGTGGGAACCTCCCTTCACAGAATATATACCCACCTTCTTAAGTCACTCAGCCGCTCGGGTATTTAAAATAAAATAAATATCTTTCTTTTACTAAAAACAACTAAGATAAAAAAAAGAAAACAAAGAAAGAAAGAAGAAAAAGTGGGAATAGATATTCGCCACCTACTCTTTCGTTATTCTTGGGCTCAACGAAGAGCGACGTGCAAATTTGTTGACATGATAACTCTTCACTGATAATTTTTGATGATAATAGATCATAAATATCATTTGTGACATTTTAAAGTTTGAAATTTTGAACTTAAATTTTAATTTCGCAACATCAAAAACTATTTAGGGGCATTTTAGTATATGCACCATTTTTATTCCGCCATATTCAATTTTGCAATTTTGACCTAAAATTTCGAATCACTCCACTGATTCTAATTCAAGCGGCAAGTTACTGTTACTCTCTTACTCCTACTTGTAAGCAAAATTATTATATTTATGAAAAAGTGGAACTACCTATATATTCCTATTATGAAACAACTTTTGGAGTCTTGTAAAAAAGTTTCATAATGCATATCTCTATTGTGGAACAGAAAATTAATGTTTTTTAAATATTAATATGGCTTATTTTAGGTTATTTTTATATTATATCAAACTAAATAGTACAATGAACTTTTATTTGAAATGTTTATAGAGATAAATAAATCGAATAAAAGTTGTTGTTAAATTGACAAACCTAAACTACAAAGGGTAGTTTTCGGTGGTGAAATTAATGAAATGTTATTTTCGTTTAAAAGCGGTTGCTATAGAGAATTTATTGTTGGTTAGGGTGATAAATGAGAAGAAAAAACCATGAAGAATGAACTCAAAACTTTAGAAACTTGATCAAAGTGAAGAAAAGCCATAAAAGCATTTTAACTAGAACATCACTCCACTGATTCCAAATCAAACGTGAAAACCACCCCTCAGATGTAAAAGATTGTTTTATAAGCAAAAATCGACTGCGCTGAGATGGAAAATTCAGTATTCGTTCGAACGTCGCTGACGTTTATAAATTCATGGTTTTCTGAACTTCTCACAGTATCAGAATTTTTTGCTTTCTTTGGATACGTAGCTGATTTTCGGGCTCCACAACTTTTTATGAAAACTTAAATTTCGAGTGGAGGTGCTGGCTTGAATCAAAGCAGCATCTCCACTATATGAAAATTGAAAAAAAATAAAAAAGCAAACACTTCAGAATTTTGGACTTTTTTGGAGCTCTTGAACGCACCCACAGCCAACTTCCAAAAATGACCTCTACGAATGCATGAAAAAAATTCAAAAACCACCCTCATGTTCGAAAAACCACCCCCTTGCCAAAAATTATGCCTATTTTAGGTTCTCGAATGCACAACACAACAATTTTTAAAACCACCACAAATACAAAAAAACCACCCCATTATTAGCAGCTTAAACCTGGAAAAAGCAAACTAGAATCTAGCGTTGGGCCCTTCTTGGGATATCCAATTCTGTTTTTTTTTTTAAAAAACACCCATAACTCTAAAAAAATCAAACTATTATCTATAAGCATAAATTCGATTTTTCAAAGAGTCAGAGGTTCAAAGGTTTTTTGCGTTAAGAGTTAAAGCCCAAAAATCGGCGATGATATTTTTGATGAGCCCAAAAATCAGTGATTTATTCACACTTTAAAATTCTAAAAATTATTATTTTTTTGACATGGTCCCATCTGCTTGGTAACCAAGGGGTTGTAATTTAACGTAAAGGGATGAAGCCCAAAACTCTGTCCTGATATTTTTAAAGAGCCCAAAAATCAGAGACTTTAGTAACACTGATAAATTCTGAAAAAGATGATTTTTTCACAAAGTCATATCTGCCTGAAAACAAGGGGCTGGGTTTTTATGTCCAGGGCTGGAGCGCAAAAATCAGTGCTGGTATTTTTGAGGATTGCACAAATCAGAGTCTATATTTACACTGTCAAATTCTAACAAAAGTTTATTTTTTGTAAAAGTAATGTTTGCCTGTTAACTATGGGTTGCTTTTTAACATTAAAGGATAGAGCACAAAAATCGGGGCTGCTTTTTCTGAATAGCCCAAAAAGTAGAACCTCCATTTACACTGTAAAATTCTACAAAAAACTTATTTTTGAAAAAGTAATATCTGCATGGTAACAAGGGGCTGGTTTTAGGGCTTTTTAAAAATGGCAACACTGATTTTTGGGCTACAGATCTTAATGTAAAAAAGCCCCCTGTTATCATTCGGAATTTTACAGTGTTACTGAAGTCTCTCATTTTAGGGCTCTTCGAAAATACCAACGTCGATTTTTGGGCTCCATCTTTTTCCGTCCAGCGACAACCCCTGCTTACCTGGTAGATGAGACTTTGTCAAAAAATAATCGTTTTTTCTATGTTACAGTGTAAATGAAGTCTCCGACTTTTGGGCTCTTTAAAAATACCAAATCCGATTTTCACTCTTCATCCCTTTACATTCATAAACAACCCCTAGTTACCAGTCAAATGGCAATTTGTCAAAAAATAATCTTTTTTTTAAAGAATTTTACAGTGTAAATTGAGTCTCCGATTTTTGGTCTGTTCAAAAATAATAACTCCGATTTTTGGGCTCCAATCTTTAAAGTTCAAAAAGCGCCCTATGTTAACCGGAAAATATGACTTTATGAAAAAATAATCTTTTCAGAAGATTACAATGTTAATAAAGTCTCTGATTTTTGAGATCTTCAAAAATGTCAGCACTGAAATTTGGGCTACAACACTCAATGTTAAAAAGCAGCCCCTTGTTAACAGGCAAATATGATTTTGTCAAAAAACAATCATTTTAAGAATTTTAAAGTGTAAAAAAAACACTGATTTTTTGGCTTTTAAAAATACTATCACCGATTTTTGGGCCTTAATCCTTAACGCGAAGAACCAACACCTCTGTAAAATGTTCATATTTTTGGGCTCCTTGAGAATTCGAATTCATGTTTAAAGATAGGTTTTTAATTTTTAGATGTAGGGGTGGTTTTGGCATAAAAATTTCAAGCATTGGAGAGCCGAAGAAGAGCCCGGCTCTATTTTATATTTTGCTTTTTCCAGGTTTAAGTTTCTACTAATGGGGTTGCTTTCGTATATAGCGGTGCTTTTTAAAATTTTGTTTGTTTTGCAGATTTTATTTTTGGTAAGAGGAGGTTTTTTAAACATGGGAGTTGTTTTTGGAATTTTTTTGTTATTATATTATTCCCCAACACATACCCGTAAACACCATAATTTTTAGGCTGTTACACGGGATTCACCCCTCAATTCAAGCCAGCACTTCCAATCGAAATTTGAATTTTCATAAAAAGTAGTGGAGGTTAAAAATCGGCAATACAGCGTAACAAAGCCCAAAAAACTAAAATAAAGCCTAAAAATCTGATACAATGAAAGTGCCTAGGGGGGTAAGCATGCAAAAGTTGCCCCCGCACGTATCAAGTTCATATTACCATTGTAGATGGACATTGATGTAACATAAAATTCCTACAAAGGATAACTTAAAAATTTTATTTTTAGGGGAGTTACGGACAAGGAAAGAAAAAATAAAAAAAGTCATTTTTCTTGAAAACTGCCCAACCGATTTTGATGATCGAAATATATGTTATAGTCAGTCACCTGTGAGACTTATTAGAAAAAAAATTATTAAATTTTTAAAACAAAATATAGGGGCATAAAAATGTTAAAAAAATGTTCAACATTTTTTTTGAGGTTATGTTTTAGAGATACACCTCTAGTTTTTTCTTTGAAAAAATGCTCTTATTGTCTAC
>JAAAKG020137486.1:1261-12892 GCA_010014905.2 Druon quercuslanigerum
TTATTCGATAAAATTTGCAATTTTGGAAATTTCATTATTCGATAAAATTTGCAATTTTGGGAATTTCATTATTCGATCAAATTTGCATTTTTGGGAATTTCATTATTCGATAAAATTTGCAATTTTGGAAATTTCATTATTCGATAAAATTTGCAATTTTGGGAATTTCATTATTCGATAAAATTTGCAATTTGGGAAATTCGATTATTCGATAAAATTTATTATCGTGAAATTTCCATTTTGTGAAACTTATTATTCGGAAAATTTGTTATTCGGAAATGTTATGATATGGGAATTTAATTTTTCGTGAATTTTCCAATTCGGTAATATTATAAACACTTCGGGACTGGAATTTTACTTTTGGGGGAATTTTATTTAATCAGGGATTTTTAAATAGGTAATATTATAAACTCTTCAGGATTTTTATTATTCGGGAATTTTAATATTTAGGGAATTTTCAATCAGGTAATATTATAAACTCTTCGCGAATTTCATTATTATAAAATTTTTATATTCAGGAATTTAATTATTCGGGAATTTTATTATTCGAGAATTTTATTTTCGTGCATTTTCCGTTTTGTGAAACTTATTATTCGGAAAATTTATTATTCGGTAATCTTACGATTGGGGAATTTCATTTTTCGTGAATTTTCCAAGTCGGTAATATTATAAACACTTCGGGAATTTTATTATTGCGGAATTTTATTATTGTGGAATTTTTTATTTGGGAAATTCATTAATCGGGGGTTTCCCATTAGGTAATATTATAAAATATTCGGTAATTTTATTATTTGAGAATTTTTCAATTAGATAATATTATAAACTCTCCGGGAATTTTATTATTACGGAATTTTATTATTGCGGAATTTTATTATAGCGAAATTTTATTATTTCGGAATTTTATTACTACGGAATTTTATCATTGCGGAATTTTATTATAGCGAAATTTTATTATTGCGGAATTTTATTACTACGGAATTTTATTATTGCGGAATGTTATTATTGCGGAATTTTATTATTGCGGAATTTTATTATTGCGGAATTTTATTATTGCAGAATTTTATTATTGCGGAATTTTATTATTGCGGAATTTTATTTTTGCGGAATTTTATTATTCGGGAAATTCATTAATCGGGGGTTTCCCCTTAGGTAATATTATAAACTATTCGGTAATTTTATTATTTGAGAATTTTTCAATTAGATAATATTATAAACTCTTCGGGAATTTTCAATTAGGTAATGTTATAAACTCTTTGTGAATTTTATCATTGGGAAATTTGCAATTTCGGGAATTTTATTATTCGGGAATTTTCAATCTGGTAATATTATAAACTCTTCGGGAATATCTTTATTCTGGAATTTTCCAATTACGTCATATTATAAACTCTTCGGGAATTGTATTATTTGTGAATTTTCAATTTCGAAAAATTTATTATTCGGGAATTTTCAATTAGGTAATTTTATAAACTCTTCGTGAATTTTATCATTAGAAAATTTGCAATTTTTGGAATTTCATTATTCGATAAAATTTGCAATTTTGGGGATTTCATTATTCGATCAAATTTGCAATTTTGGGAATTTCATTATTCGATAAAATTTATTTTCGTGAAATTTTCATTTTGTGAAACTTATTATTCGGAAAATTTGTTATTCGGAAATGTTATGATTCGGGAATTTCATTTTTCGAGAATTTTCCAATTGGATAATATTATAAACTCTTCGGGAATTTTAGTATTCGGGGATTTCCAATTAGGTAATATTATAAATTTATCGGGAATTTTATTATTCGAGAATTTTTGAATTCGGTAATATTAAATACTCTTCGGGAATATCATTATTCTGGAATTTTCCAATTACGTAATATTATAAACTCTTCGGGAATTTTATTATTCGCGAATTTTAAATTTCGAAAATTTTATTATTCGGGAATTTCATTATTCGAGAATGTTATTTTCGTGAATTTTCGATTTTGTGAAACTTATTATTCGGAAAATTTTTTATTCGGAAATATTATGATTCGGGAAATTCATTCATCGTAAATCTTCCAATTTATTAATATTATAAACACTTTGGGAATTTTATTAATCGAAATTTGATTATTTGGGAAATTTATTACTCAGGGATTTTCAATTACGTAACATTATAAACTTTTCGGGTATTTTATTAATGGGGAATATTATTATTTGGAAATTTATTTACGCCGGAATTTTCAATCAGATATCATAAACTTTTCTGGAATTTTATTATTCGGGATTTTTTCATTTTGACAATATTATTTATTATTCAGGAATTTTCAATTTTCGGAATGTTAATATTCGGAAACTTTCTAATTCAGGAATTTTATTTTTCGGGATTTTTCAATCATCCCATCAACTCTAATCATTATAAATTCCAGAAAAACAACTACTAATTTGTTAATTTTGAATTTCTTACCAATAATTTTGTAAATTTCAAAAAAAGACCCCCTAAGAATAGCAAAAAAAATTTCAATATCTGAAATTTAAAAACTACAGAGGATTAAATAAATAATGAATCGATTTTTTGAAATTATGGTTATGAATTCTAATGTATTTCTTGGCTCTTTTCAAAATAATTTATTTTTCAATGATCTTAAAAAAAATAAAAATTTATATGGTTTCAGAATGAAAAACGCGCGGAATAAAGAAAAAGCAAGATTGAAAGTTGAGAAGAAACAAGATTCAATTTCGTTGGCAACAAAATTAAGAGTCGACGAAGCAGCTGGACACATAAAAAATGGAATGTTTAGCAAAGCCATGTTTTTATACAACCAGGTAATTATTTAAATAATTTCTATAGGTATTCAAATTATCCAAAATCGTATTTTCAATAATATTCTATTATTTAAAAACCATAAACAATATATTTTTAAGGTATTTTTATTAATATTTTTAATAATATTTTTTTAGGTATTGAATTCAACCATTTGAGTTTGATTCGAATTTTGTATAAGATTCTATTTACCATGTTTTCTGGAAATGATTTTTACATAAATGTAAATAATTATTTTCTTTTTATAATTAATTAAACAAATTAATCCATCTTTGCCATTGAAAATTCAAATGTTGGGGTAAAAATTCCTTTTTCTTCTTTATTGAAGAATTATTATTTTAGTTGAAAATTAATTAATTTGCTTAAAAATTTAAATATTTTTTGTTAATGAATTTTTTAACTAAAAATTTAACTATTTCATGTTTGATTTTACAATTAGCTTCTTCACTTAAAAATTCATCTATTTAGTTGAAAATTTCTGCATTTTGTAGAAACTTTGTCTTTTGTGGTAGAATATTAATCGATTAATAATTAATATTTTTTGTTGAAAACTAATTGAATTAGTTTAAAATATAACAATAAGTTAAAAATTACTTTAAAAATTCACAATTTTGTTGACATTTTACATACTTAAAATTGATTTGAAAAAAAACTAATTCCTTTTACTAAAAAATAATAATATTATACATTTTTTAATTAATTTTGTTTAAACAAATAACAATAATTGTCTGATATCAAAGAATCGCACAAGAAAGCTATAAGCAAAAGATTTATCGTCTTTTCTATCAAAAAACGAAACAAATCCATTTCAAAATGACGAATTTATGCATTTTTTTGTTTATAAAAATTAAAAAATAATTTTTTAAATATCAACAATGACAAATTTGCTACCCTATTGAAACATTTGACGTCGGAAATGACATCGGAAACGACGCTGGAAACAACGCCGTAAGAACAACGTAAACGACGTCGGAAACAAAATCGGAATTTGGGATCGGAGCCGACGTCACTTATGACGCCATTTCCATTTCCCTATTTTTAACACTTTTACATACAGAAATTCCCAAGAAATCACCCCTGGTACATTCAACGAACTCCATTTCAGCTCACGGCTATGTTAAAACCAACAATGAGAAAATTGCTACCCTATTGAAAAATCTGACGTCCGAAATGTCATCGGAAACGACGCCGGAAACAACGCCGTAATAACAACGTAAACGACGTCGGAAACAAAATCGAAATTGGGGATCGGAGCCGACGTCACTTATGACGCCATTTCCATTTCCTCATTTTTAACACTTTTACATCCAGCAATTCCCAAGAAATCACCCCTGGTACATTCAACGAACTCCATTTTAGCTCACGCCTATTCCAAAACCAAAAATGAGAAAATTGCTACCCTATTGAAAAATCTGACGTCGGAAATGTCAACGGAAACGACGCCAGAAACAACGCCGGAAACGACAACGTAAACGACCTCAGAAAAAAATTGGAATTTGGGAATGGAGACGACGTCATTTATGACGCCATTTCCATGGTCGGAAATGACATCGGAAACGACGCCGGAAACAACGCTGTAATAACAACGTAAACGACGTCGGAAACAAAATCGGAATTTGGGATCGGAGCCGACGTCACTTATGACGCCATTTCCATTTCCCCATTTTTAACACTTTTACATCCAGCAATTCCCAAGAAATCACCCCTGGTACATTCAACGAACTCCATTTCAGATCACGGCTATGTTAAAACCAACAATGAGAAAATTGCTACCCTATTGAAAAATCTGACGTCGGAAATGTCATCGGCAACGACGCCGGAAACAACGCCGGAAATGACAACGTAAACGACTTTGGAAACAAAATCGGAATTTGGGAATGGAGACGACGTCATTTATGACGCCATTTCCATTTCCCCATTTTTAACACTTTTACATCCAGCTATCCTCAAGAAATCACCCCTGGTAATTCAACGAACCCAATCTCAGCTCACGCCTATGCTAAAACCAAAAATGAGAAAATTGTTACCCTATTGAAAAATCTGACGTCGGAAATGACATGGGAAACGACGCCGGAAATGACAACGTTAACGACGTCGGAAACCCAATCGGAACTTTGGATCGGAGCCGACATCATTTACGACGCCATATCCATTTCCCTATTTTTTACACTTTTACATCCAGCAATTCCCAAGAAAGTACCCCTGGTACATTCAACGAACCCTATTTCAGCTCACGCCTATGTTAAAACCAAAAATAAAAAAATTGCTACCCTATTAAAAAATCTGATGTCGGAAATGACATCGGAAACGACGCCGGGAATGACATCGTAAACGACGTCGGAAACAAAATCGGAATTTGGGATCTGAGCCGACGTCATTTACGACGCCATTTCCGACGTCGTTGCAGACTTCGTTTCCAGCGTCGTTGCCAATATTGTTTCTGGCCTTTTTTACCGCCCATCTTTTAAATACAGATTTAAAAAATATTCAAACCTATAGAGTTAATTTTTTCCATTATGCAAATAAGTAAATATTCTTCAAATGTATTTATTTCTTTAAAAAATCTTTTGGTTAATTATTTTAATGATTTCAGTTATTGAAAAATTTACTTTAGTACAAATAAGCCATAATTTAATCAAATTAAACCATTTTTTTTAAAATTTATCAAAAGCAATACTAAGAAAAATAAAAAAATCAGAAAACATTAAAAATAATTTTTTTCTAAATTTCAAAATTTTTTCAATAAAAAAAGTTTTTTAAATTTAAAATGGAATGACCACCAAATTTTTTTGATTTTTAGAATAAGAAATTTGTTTATAGATCAGACTTTCAGAAAAATTCGAAAGGTGTTAGTATTAGCAGCCAGGGGTGCTAGATACAATACTTTGTTGACTGTTTCTAAGGTAACAACCCTCCTCGAAAGGTGTCGATATCCACACATTCCAGTCAATCTAGAAATTTTCTCACTTCCACAATTTTAAACCATTTTCTTCAAAGTTTGAAAGTTTAAAAACCAATATCCCCGAATGATTTTCCAATTTTCTATATTCTTTTATTCGTATATTATTAACTCAAAAAAAAGTAATTAGCTTCAACAATTGATTTTGCAAAAAAAAAGAGCCAGTGCAAGTTAAGTGAATCAATAACAGAAGTTCCACACAAATTTAATAAAATAAGTATCCACTAAAACTAACCAGTAAATAATTTTTAAAAATTTTTATTTTTCTCCGGTTTATAAAATATTTCAATCAATATTATTGCTCTTGAAAATAATTAAACTAGAAGCAACAATGGCAGAAAAAAATCAAGAATTTCAAGATCCTCAATGTGTCGAAAATGGTCAGGATCCCAAAAATTCCCAAAGTGCCCAGAATTCCCAAAGTGTCCAGAATTCCCAAAGTGGCCAGAATGGCCAAACTGAGGCAGCTGCAAAATCAATGAACGATGCAGTTGTTGCTCACGTATCTGGAATCCTGAGACCAACTCTTCAGGACAATGATTTTTTGCAAAGTTTTGTTCGAATTGGAATTGAAGACAGTCCAGACACAATGATAAGAAGGGATATTTCGAAGCTGGGTGGAAATTTAGCCCCTGCAAGAAGAATGTCAAGGGCCTGGAATGAAAGCAAGGAAAAGGGACAGAGAAGACCCAGTGTTAGATTTCCGAAAGAATCTTTGGATAATGAACTGGAGGTTGAAAAATCGAAAAAAAAACGAAGACGAAAAAGTGATGTTGCTTATCGCCAGGAGGAAATTTATACCGATAAGGATCGTGCGGCTGCTGTCAATATGGGCAGTAAGGATATTAAACAATCCTTGAAGATGAAAAGGAGACAAGACCGAAGTAGGGATTTACAAATTCCTGAAGAAGCTGAACCTAGTTCGATGCTGGCTTTGGGAAATCGAGAAATGAGATGTGGAAATCTTATGATTGCTCTTAACTGCATTGATAAGGTCCAGTTTTAGAATTGTTTTTTAATTCAATATTATTCGGGGATAAGAATTAGGCAGTGGGATGAAATCAAAAAACGAGGTTCAACATAACTTGTAGCTGGCAATTCTTAACCGATTTTTGATTAACGTTAGACAATTTTCAAACGCTTCGTTTATCGAGGAAATTTTGAGTAAGCCCAAACTTTCAGCAATAAGAATAGTTAGTAGGATATAATTAAGTTCTCTGAGAAGTTTTACCCTGATTGAATTTTTCGTTAACAAAATAGGATCATTCAAATAACACCCGGTTGCACCGCGCTATTTATCCCGTTCAATGCTATTAAAATGCTCTTATTTTGTTAACGAATAATTCAATTAGGGTAAAACTTTTCAGAAAACTTAATTATATTCTACTAAGCATTCTTATTGCTGGAAGCTTGGGTTCACTCGAAATTCCCTCGATAAACGAAGCGTTTGAAAATTGTCTAACTTTATTTTGATGTCGATTACCAAAAAAATTTATAACTTTCTTATTTAACAAAATCAATAAATTCTGAATTGCACATAATCTTAAGAACAGTTTGAAGGACAGTGTATCAAATTTTTATCTAAAGATCTAAAGAACTTTGTCTTTCGGAGCGAGTTGAAGTAAAAATATTTAGTAAATTAGTTGGTCGGAAAAATGAAGTTTTTTTGATTTTTTACAGAAACGGTGAAAGATACAACTTTTTTGTCAAGAGAACAAAGATGCGCCATGAAATTTTCTATAAAGTGATGTTTTAAAAAGTTAATTGTAACCTTTCCCTGAAGAAAAAGCAAAATCTAAAACTCTAAATAACTATTGTTAAATAAACAATTTTAAGTTGAATTATTTTTACTAAAGTACACTTAAAAGCTTCCATTAAGATTTCTGGAAATCAATAATAGATCTATTTTTTTATTTTATAATTCATTTTAAAGATTTGCGACTTTTGAGATTGATTGTACGTAGTGTACATCCTTAAGGTCCTTAAAATGATTTATAAAATAAAAAAATAAAAAAATAGATCTATTATTGATTTCCATAAATCTTGACGGAAGCTTCTAAGTGTACATTAGAAAAAATAATTCAGGTTGAAATTGTTTATTTAACAGTAGTTATTTAGAGTTTTAGTTTTTTCTTTTTTCTTAGAAAAAATTAAAAATTTTATTTAATCCTAATGATCAAGGCCTCATTTTATTCTTTGTAGGATTCTCTGCATTTCTATTTGGGTGGTGTTAAGTAAAAATTTAAACTATGATTGTTTATAACAATAATAACTGTATAATTTCTTAATTAATTTGTTTAAAATAAGAACAAGTCAAATAGAAATTTAGAGAATCCTTACAAGAGTAAAATGAGGCCTTGATCACTAGGATTAAATACAATTTTTAAAATTTTTTTCTAAGAAGAAAGAAAAAACTAAACCTTAAAATAACTATTGTTAAATAAACAATTTTAACCTGAATTATTTTGTTCTGAAGTGTGCTTAGGAACCTCCATCATTATTTACAGAAATTAATGTCGATTTTATAAATCATTTTAAAGATTGACGACTTTTGAGATTGACTGTACGTAGTGTAAATCCTTAAGGTGCTTAAAATGATTTAAAAAATCAAAAAAAATAAATAGATCTATTATTGATTTCCGGAAATCTTGACGAAAGCTTCTAAGTCTACATTAGAAAAAATAATTCAGGTTGAAATTGTTTATTTAACAGTAGTTATTTAGGATTTTAGTTTTTGCTTTCTCTTTAGGAAAAATAAAAAAATTTTGTTTATTTCTAATGATCAATGCCTCATTTTATTCTTCGAAGGATTCTCTAAATTTCTATTTGGGTGGTGTTAATTAAAATTTAAACTTTGATTGTTTATAACAATAATAACTGAATAATTTCTCAATTAATTTTTCTTAAATAAAATACACCCACATAGAAATTTAGAGAATCCTTCAAAGAATAAAATGAGGCCTTGATCATTAGGATTAAATAAAGATTTTAAATATTGTCTAAGGAGAATGAAAAAACTAAACCTTTAAATAAGTATTGTTAAATAAACAACTTTAACCGGAATTATTTTTTTCTAAAGTACACTTAGAAGCTTCCGTCAAGATTTCCGGAAATAATTTATAGATCTATTTTATTTATTTTACAAATAAATTATAAAGATTGGCGACTTTTGAGATTGATTATACGTAGTGTACACCCTTAAGGAATCCTTAAAATGATTTATAAAATCAAAAAAATATATCTATCATTGATTTTGGGAAATCTTGACGAAAGCTTGTAAATGTAAATTAGAGGAAAAAAATTTAGGTTGAAATTGTTTATTTAACAGTAGTTATTTAGAGTTATGGTTTTTTCTTTCTTCTTAGGAAAAATTAAAAATTTTTATTTAATACTAATGAATTATTAATTTTTTTTAAAAATAAAATCAGCCCAAATAGAAATTTAGAGTATCCGTCGAAGAATAAAGTGAGGCCTTGATCATTAGTGTTAAATAAAATTTTTTAATTTTTTCTAAGGAGAAAGAAAAAAATAAACCTTTAAATAACTATTGTTAAATAAACAATTTTAAACTGCATTATTTTTTTTATGAAGTGTTCTTAGAAACCTCCATCAATATTTACAGAAATTAATAATAAATTTTTTTCTGATTTTATAAATCATTTTAAAAATAAACAACTTTTGAGATTGATTGTACGTAGTGTAGAACCTTAATGCAAAGAGTGAAGAAAAAGTCGATTTTGTCGTTTTTTTGTTAGTCTTCGTGAAAATTTTTTTCTGTGATCAGCATTGCCAGACTTCATGCAAGGGGGTAGTTAAAAACAAAAAAAATTATTACATCGTTATGTTAATTTTTATAAACAAATTAACTTAACAAATAGTCTAAACTATAGATTCTTCGTTTGAAAAGTACATTTTTGCATAAAAATTACTTGATTTCATTTCAAAAATAATAATCGATTATAAAAATTTGTCATGCAATATTTTTTTATTCATTTTATAAACAAATTGTATAAAAAAATTTCTAGTGTAGACATTGAATGGGCGAAAAAATCTTTTTTTCTCTTAATTTTCCTCAAATTATATCGACAGTGATGTTTAATGATGGAAATTTATCATCCGAAATTTGTTATTAATTTTATAAACAAATTGTAAAAACAAATGCCCAGTGGGAACATTTAAAGGGGGAAAGAAACCTCTTTTTCTCTTAATTTCCCTTAAATTATATCGACAGTAATGTTTAGTGTTAGAAAATTATCATCAAATATTATTATTAATTTTATAAACAAATTACGTATAAACAAATGCTTAGTGTGGAAATTTTAAGCTGAAAGAAATCTCTTTTTTCGCTAATTTTTCTTTAATTATGTTGCCAGTGATGTTTTATGATAGAAATTTATAATTCGATATTTTTTATAGATTTTAGAAACAAATTATATAAACAAATCCCTAATGTGGTTATTTAAAAGCCGAAAAGAATCGTTTTTTCTCTTAAATTTTCTAAAATTATGTCACCAGTGATGTTTAGTGATAAAAAATTATCACCCAATATTTTTTATAAATTTTACAAACAAATCATATAAACAAATGCCCAGTGTGCACATTTAAAAGCAGATAGAAATTTTTTTTCTCTTAAATTTTCTCAAATTATGTCGCCAGTGATGTTTACTGATACCAAACTATAAGTTTATATTTGTTAGTAATTTTATAAACAAATTATATAAACAAATCCCTAATTTGGATATTTATAGGCCGAAAATAATCGTGTTTTCTCTTAAATTTTCTTAAATTAGGACAGCAGTGATGTTTAGTGATAGAAAATTGTCATCGGATATTTAGATTTTGTAAATAAATTATATAATATAATAATAATTTTTTTAAATCTTTTAAAATTTATTGAAATCTTCTGATCTTTTCCTTAAAAGTTATTTTTTCTAAATAAAAAATATATAAAATATGTAATAACTTGTTGCATTACTTTTATATTTTATTAATATTTTTTTTTTAATTCCAAATATAATTTCTATGATTTTCTTCTCATTCTTCTGAAATATTGTGATATTGATACTTATATATTAAAACCTTTCTCGAAGAGGGTGTCATAGAGAATGCCGACCGAGGATTGAATAACAGTATTTTATCAATGTTAACTTCTAAAGCTTCTAAATATCATTTAAAATTATTCTAGTTCTTTTTAAATTGAAAAAAGTTTGATATAAAAAATTCTGCACAATTATAAAAATAGCCCTTAACTCTTCCGAATATGTGTTTCTAAATTTTTTTAAAACTTTTTAAATATTTTAAATTTTTTTTTAATAATCGCTTGAAAGTATATTTTAAACTTTTCCTATTTTAAAAAATGTTCAAATTTTGCAAAATAAAAAAAATTTTCCTTAAAATCTTCTACAGTCTTTTACGAAACGTATTAAAAAACTGAAATAATTTTATAGCTCCTTAAAAATTAATTTCTTGCATCATTTTTATATTTTCTTTATATTTGTTTTTTAAATTCCAAATATAATTTCTATGATTATCTTTTCATTATTCTAAAATATTCTGATATTGATACTTATATTTTGCAACCTTTCTCGAAGAGGGTGTCATAGAGAGTGCCGACCGAGGATTGAATAAAAGTATGTTATCTGAAATTTTAAAAACTTCTTTAAGATCTTCAAGATTTTTAAAATAATTTTTATAAATCTTTTCAAATATCTTGAAATCTTCTAAGCTTTGCATCACAAATTAATTTTTCTAAATAAGAAATAAATAAAAATGTAATTATTAGTTAAGCTTTTGAAATCTTTGAAAACCAATTTTTAAAATCTTTACATTGTTTAAATTATTTTATGATATTTTCAAAGCTTCTAAATATATCTTAAACTTTC
>JAAAKG020137487.1:0-12891 GCA_010014905.2 Druon quercuslanigerum
CGCTCGAAGAAAGGGAACAAAAGCGGAGAAAAAGCGAGGCAGGGGAAGCACTGCAAGTGGTCCGTGGCCATCCCTGTACTACGCCAAGTACACTTTTTAGTTCAAGACTCTAATACTCACTGCATGGAGTAATATTAAGGCTACCAAACAGTGTGTCAGAAATTTGAGATCAAATACACAAAAACACAATGTCCCATATCACAGCAGAACATTTGCAGCCGTCAGCTTTAAACTTTCGTAGATATTTCACACGAAACGAAGCGAAACTTTACAATTCAGCGTACGCAATCCCCTGAACTTTGTCCAAAAATGCGAGAGTCGTTTTTCATTTACGCGTGCAGTGTCGTTTGGTCTTCTTACAATTACTCCATGTCTAACTGTTAAATGGGAGGAAATTAAAAGTTAGGTATTTATTATTATAATAAAATCATATTGACAGATGAGAAAGACGAGAAAAGAGATGAGAAAAAACAGTATCAATATGATGAATACCCCTCAGATTCTCATAATGAATTTTTGTGGCTAAAGTTTGTTGCAACTCAGTTGAACATCGATTTTGGTGTACTTTCGAGGATCGGCGACTTTCTGTGAGATTGTGACGCAAGTTGGCTGTGCCTTTCACGATTTGACAGTCTCATATTGTAATTTTGAAAGGTTTATTTAAATTCAATTTCTATATTTTTTCTAGATTTTCTATATTCGTACATTTCATGTTTTAAAACAGTTCGATTGATGTATTCTATAAAGTATGTGATTTATAAATATCTATAGATTTCATAATAAAATCTTCTTTTGTGATAAAAAATACTTGAATTCATCCAAAAAGATGCATTTGCAACAACAGCAACAAAGCATTTTTAATAAGGCAGACCAGATTTGTGAATTTAAAACAAAAAAATATCAATTTTAACCCAAAGATAAAATACTTATTAAATTAAAAAAAAATTTTTTTTAACAAAATACATTTAAATTAAACTATCAAAGTCGAATTTTCAAGCAACGAGATTAAATTTTAACTAAAAAAATGGATTTTCCTTAAAAAATTAAATCTTTTACAAAAAATATCCGCTGTTAAAAAGGTAGTTGAATTTTCAAGTAAAAAACAAGTATCCTCGAATGTAAAAAAAAATTTATTTTGAAATAAAAGAAGAGTTGAATTTATTTAAAGCGGGTGGATCTTCAGCAAAATAGTTCAATTTGCAATCTGGATGTATGAATTTGCAACAAAGCAAAATCATTTTTAACCAAGCAACTAAATGTTCTACCAAATAGATGACTTTGCAACTAAGAACAATAATTTTCTACGAAAAACATAAATTTTTAACTAAAAAATTATGATTTTCAACCACAAATGTAATAGTTGAATTTTCAGTTGACCAAATTAAATTTTCAAACAGAAAAAAAGGAATCTTCAATAAAATAGTTATTTTTTAACAACCAAATTAATTTAAACGCCTTACAGTTAAATTGAACCAGAAAATACAAATTTTTAATAACGCAGATCAGTCCTCTACCAAAGAAACTACTTTTCAAATAAAATTATGAATCTTTATAAAAGTATGAATTTTTTACAAATTATATCTAGTGTTAAACAAGTAGTTGAATTTTCAAGCAAAAACCTAAATCCTTAGTGAACGTAAAATGGATTTTACTTTTCAATGAAAAAGAGTCGAATTCATTCAAAAGAGAAGGTTTTTCATGAAAACAATTGAATTTTTAACCAAACAGTTGCATCTTCAATCCAAAACTATGAATTTGCATCAACAGAATAATTTTCAATTATTTAAGGGTCGTCCATAAATCTCTTATGACAGGAAAGAAGGGTGGGTTGAGGGACGGTCACGAAGGAGGGGGCTTCTATAAAAGTCACGTGACACAGTCAATTGAATGAAATTGCTTATTCGTTTTATTTTTCTTCAGTTTATTATATCAAATACGAAAAAAAATGAGAACGTGTCGCGGGACACGCATTGGGAACGAAGTTCATCGTTACTTCCTCGCATTGAATGACTCACGCACTCCATGTTTTCTCTTTCTCTCTCTTTCGCGTGTAGAGAACGCGTAGTATATTTTTCAACGCAGCGAGTAAGAGAAAGAGAGAGAGACAGAGAGAGAGAGAGAGAGAGAGAGAGAGAGAGACATGGATACTATATAATAGGCCGACCGCTCGAAACTTTCTCCGCTACTCCCTCCCCCCGTTTCGGTTAGTCTCACTCTCTCCCTCTCTCTCTCTTTCTCTCTTTCTCTCTCTTTCTCTCTCTCGGGGAGAGAGAGAGAGCCAGTGGTGCGACGCCGATGAGTCGCGTGAACACTATAGCACGTACATTATAGTGAGCCGCATGTCGCTTTTTTCCATTACGTTTCATTTTCACTGGCTAGCCCCCAGCGCAAGCACCCCGGCAACCCGGCATAGGGAACTTCGTTCCAAAAATTATATTTTTTTCTTCAGAAAATGTTTTTCATTTGATTATTATTAGTAATAATAATCGAAAATTTCGTGTACGCTGCTTGAAAACTTTTTCGAAGCAAAAAGTTGCATCAAACTGAAGAAAATTACTGATTTTTATTCATTAATCTGCTATTTGCAGCATACCAAATGGCCTTTTTTAGCGCCAGAAAATTTATTTTACGAAGGATCATTTCTCGTTCTTTTCAAACATTTTTATAACAGGCATTAATTTAATAACAGATAACCATATCTTTCCCTTTTCCTGATTCTTTTACATTATAAAAATGTTTACGTTCAGTTAACCTTGGTCTTTTTGCGGGGGCTAAAGCGTACTTTTTGGACCCACTCCGTCGGCTTGCGGATTCGATTCCCGTCTCGCATTCTGGCAGAGCCTCGGCAGCTCATAAGGCGAACACTAACTAGCCTAGCAAGGGGGTTGTTCATCTCCGGAGAGTCATGGGACCGGCTCTTGGTGGTTTTGAACCCACCTTAAACTGGGGCCCCCCTCCCACCACCAACTAAGTGTGTGGAGTGTATGTAAAGTAATAGGAAAAAAGATACAAGAAAAATGTAAACCCTTAGGGGACACATTAGAAGCTTCCATTCCAGTATTTAGAACAAAGAAGATGCCTAATATTCTAATATTAGTTTCAGTAATAATAATAAAATTGTTAAAATCTCTTATAATGGCAGTTTTTTAATAACAAGCATGAGTGAAATCTTTCACCTTCTTAGTTTATCATAAAACAAAGTCCGAATAATTTCAAATATTATAAAAGCCTTATGACTTTCCTATTTTTCAAATCTTTCAAAACTGTAAATTAGAAAAAAAATTCTCTTGTTGATCAGCTTTCAGCCGTAAACTTTCAACATTATGTTCTGTAAAACTGGAATAATTTTAAATTAAGCAATATTTAATTCAAAGCATCTGTCGAAACTTCGACAATGGTTTGGTTTCAAATTTTCATCTTTCATGATTGTATCATTTGAAAATAATGATGTCTTATAGTTGAAAAACAAATTAAAACCAATTCCTAATTAAATGAACAATTTTATCCTAAAATATCCACATTTATAATATTTATAACCCAAAAATTATTTGTATCTGTATTGAGATTATAACATAGTTACCTCTTAAAATAAAAAAAAAACAGTTTATTCGTTCAGTAACAATTTTGTTTGAAAAAAGTTATCATGCAAAACTTTTACGTAAGTAGAACATAGTTTGTCTTGTCAAAAAGAAATGCCTCGTCATTTAAAGCGTCAAAACCGAGCTCACGATGATAATTTTGAGTTTGAAGACTGCGAAAAAACCACATTAGACCCGCCATCTTGAATTAGTAAGAACTGACATCGGATTCGTAATCAGCGACCCAACAACCCCCTCTATACCAACTTTCATGAAAAATGAACATTTTTGTTTATTTTGTACGCCATATTGGATCCGCTATCTTGAATTTGTCAAATCTGGTAACGGATTTGTAATCAGCGACTTAAAAGACTATGTATACCGCTTTTATAAACATGCATAATCAAAAAATTATTTTATTGAAAAATATCAATGTAGGCAAAAAAAAATGTCGGTTTCAAGCCGCGATATTGGATGCTGCCATCTATAATTGTAAAAAATCTATACATGGGTTTTGAAGGGTAGGTTTCATGGTCGCAAAAAAATCACAAACTATAAAAATCCAATGACGGTGTCGAGGTGAAAATTTACAATGAAAAATGTTTGTCATTCGAAATTTCGTGTTTTTTACTGAATAAACAAGTATAACTTTGTTAATATGCACTTTTTTCAAAATTCTGACTGCATCAATCGACAGTTCAGACAATCTTACATCAAACATAACCCGTCTCAATTTTTTTTACCGTCGAAATCACATTTGAAATCGCGGTTGAAAAAGGCATAAAAATTGTCCGTTTGCGGCTTATTGGGTTAAAGCAAGTTCGGTTTACACTTTCTTTAATGCAAAATACAATTTATTTTTAAGCTTTAATTTTCAATTAAATTAAAAAATTAAAAAATTAAAAAAAACAAAAAGTGTTTTAATTTGAAAACTTTAGATAAAAAAGTTGGAAACCGTGAAAACTACAATACAAAACTGCAATAATACCGCTTTAGGTGAATATTCAGTGATAAAAACTGAGACAGTAATTAGGTTTTATTGCACACAAAATAGAAACAAAAGCTTTGAAATTTTTTTGAGTTTTAATTTCCATTCAAATTTTTTTGGAAAAAATCATGAACGTTAGGAATGGTTGAAAGAAGTTCTGTGAATTTTTTTAGAATTTTTGAAACGATAAAAACAAATGAAAAAAATAAGAAGGGGAATAGACGTAACCTCCCTAAATCATCTAATATGGCTGGCGAGGCGTAAATTCTCTGAGCGTCTATAGCAGGGCATCAAAAATTTTGAACCTACTTTTTCCTATTCTCCATATATGTTTTATTACCCTGCTGCTTTTTTTATCCTTTCTCTTATATGAGCTCTATGATGTCTATTTCTTTGCTGGGTATAGCCCAGATAATTACTCTTTTACTTCTTCAAACTTTATTCCCTACTACCTGCCCGTCCATTCTTTCTTTCTGTCCTCTCTTTTTTGAAACCTCATTATCTTTGTCTTTTCTATACTTAAATTCAAATTTTTCCATCTAAATATTTCTCTAATCCTGTAATTAAACCCGCCATCCCTTCGTCATCCTCTGCCATCAACGACTATATCGTCCACTTATGTCAGTGTATATACCTTTTCGTTCAGTATCCTAACTCTGTCCCATCCTTTTCTCTACATTGCTTCTTTCAAGTGTGATATTAATGTATTAAATGAAAATGTGCTCAGAAGATATCCTTGTCTTACTCCCCACACTATTCAGAAACTAGCTTCTACCTGCTCTCCTATCTTTACCCTCCTTTTTGTCTATCTAAAAATTTCCGATACTCTTTTTATTAATTCTTCGCGTATCCCCTTTTTCACAATAACTTTTTCTATCTCTTCTTGGTTCATAAACATTATTATCATTGCCCATTTTCCCTTTTAATCCCTTTCTTTGCTATACAGATCATAACATATATGCTGTCCATCACCCCATCCCTTTCATAAACCCGGCTGATTCAGTGGTTCTATATTTTTTTCTTTCACTTCTTTCTTTAACCTCTCCAATAAAACAGTCACATATACTTTTTACGATTTTGCCACTAGTTTCACTTCTCTTCAATCCTTTCTTTCCCTTTGCATTTATTTATTATGGATACCACTACTAATTACTTCCATACATCTGACCGTCCCTCTCATCTCCATACTCTGTTGTACATTATCCATGCGCATTTCTTTATTTCTGTTCCGCCATATTTACAGACATCATTTGGAATCTCGCCTCTACTAGGTGTCTTTCCATCTTTCATTATCTCTAATACCCTGAGTATTTCCTCCCTTGTAATGTCCTCCTCCTCATCTGTTGCTCTAACATATTTTTCTGCTTTCCTAACTTTCTTTTTTCCCCACCTAGTAATTCCACAAAATATTTTTCTATTTTACCATTTCTATATTCTGGTATACTTTTTTCCTTCTACGCGCTCTCTCTCTATTTGCCACCTTCCAAACCTCTTTTTCCATCCTAGTCTTCTCCGCCTCTTTTTCAAACCTTTTATTTTTTTCCTATTTTTTAATCACACAACTCAGTATACTCCATCCTTTATCTCTTAGATTTGTCTCCACTACTTGTCCCTTTTCCCCATTTTCATAATTTTCTTTTCACTTTCTTGTTCTTATGTTTATATTCCTCATACTATTTACATCTATCCCCTCCTTTACTAACTTCTTTCTTGCTTATGCTACCTGCTCTTTTTATATTTTTGTTCTTTGTAGCCTTATTTTTATTACTGCTTTCTCCTTTTAATTTCACTATCAAGGGAAAGTGATGCAAATATATATGTATATATTATGATCGTACTTTTGCCCAATTATTAATTTTTGGTGTATTATAGAATGTTAAAACATGAGTTTGACTTGTGGGGAAGGTATACAAGGACTTTTACCTCCTGTACCACCTTTCCCTTCCACTTCCACTCCCGTCACTCATATCTCCCGCTTCCTTTCCTGAACATCATAACCTTAGATTTTTCCCCATTTAACATAACCTATTTTTGTCTAAGTATCTTCTCAAGCTTTTATTCATTTCCTTAAAAGCCTTCTCGCTTTTTGCTAGCAGCACTATGTCATCTGCATATGCGAGTGTCTATATCATGACTCCTTCTATCCTAACTCCTCCTACTACTCTGGCCGTTAGTTTATTTTCCATATCCATGATTAAAATGGCAAAAAAGCATATACCTCGCTTACCCTCTCAATGAGGCCCCTCTTCACATCCCTCTCTTGCATCACTCCCGAACCCTCTTCCTAGCCACCGAGGGGAACGTGCCTTTCAGATCTTCAAGAAACGAGTAAACTTTCGCACACTTTTTAACTCATGCTCTATCCAAAACATGCTGAAAGACGTAAATATTGTCGATAGTACTCCTTCGCTCCCTAAAGCCCGCCTGCATCTGCCGCAGTATTCCTTGCCCCTCATTTTTACGTACTCCTCCCTTTTCGCAGTTCCTTCCACTTCCTGTACTATCTATTCACCTTTCTTTTCATCATTTTACGTTACCTATCCCACCACGGCTTCACAATTCCTTTCATCTTCTTTCTAAATACTTTTTTTTGCACAAACAATTTCACTTTCTCTTTCAAATCCTCCCATATCTCTTCCACCGACTCCCCCGCAAAGCTTACTTTTCCCAACTGCTCCTGACAATTCTCTATCGCCTCGCTCGTCCATGTCACTCTCTCCCCTAAAGACCCTTCTGCCCCATCGTGCCTTCCGCCACCCTCTCCTTTTATTCACAAACTAAGTTATCTGTCTCCTCCCACCCTTGCATATTCATTATCACATAGTCTATCACTGATACCCCCATCTTACTCACAGACGTGTCTGCACTCTCCTTTCCCTGTTAACATTCTATTCTCTACCGCCCAGCCTCTATCCTCCATCGAGTCTCTGAGAATATCCCCCTCTTTATTTATTATCTTATCCTTCTAATTCCTTTTGAAGCTCTCGCCTTCCCGGTAAAGCCCCCCCCCCCAACCTCGCATTAAAGTCCCTCCTTCTAGTACCACCATACCCTCCTCTCTCTTTCTCCTAATAAGCCTTTCACCCTTTCTTTAATTCTTTTCATCGTATGCTTATTGTACACAGTCAAAAACTTGAACGTTACCCGTAATATATTTACTGCCCTCATTTAAACGCCCTAACCCTCTCCTGCTCCACGAATTTCTTCCTCTAAGCTATCCTAAACCCCAGTTATAATCCGCCCACTATCCTTCTCTATCCTGTTTATTCTGACAGCCTCCAGGAGCCTCCGCATATGACTCCTTGGCATCTTTGGCTCTAATCTACCCCTTTCCTTTCTTTCTACTCACATTTCTACCAGTTTCAACACACCAAATTCCTGAATATACCTCTAGAAATCCTCACATTTTTTCCTTACCCCTTCTACGTTTGAGTACAGAATCTGGACCACTCCTTCACCCTGCTTTACCCCCACCCTCTACTTCTCACGAAAAAGATTCCCTTGATCTGCCTTCAACACCTCCTTCTCCTCGTCCCATATCCACATTTTCTCATCTACGTTTATTTTCCGATATACTGCCTTCGCTGCTCTTTCTCAGCTCCTCTCCCTCATATCCCTGTCGTTTAGCATTATCTGCAAACCCTTTTTCTTCCTTTTTGAATCTTTATCGCTGGAAACTTTCTTACCTCTCCGAATCCATAACCGCCACTGCATTATCCTTTCTCCTTTCCAGTCTAACTCTCCTTACCTTGCTTTTAACCTACCCCATGCTCTGTAGCAGCTCTTTCACCACTTCCCTTTCTTCCGCACATTTTTAAGTTTTATTCGTTTGGATAAGAGACCATTCACTCGGACTTGGATGAATCTCTCCAGAAGAAAGTTCTTTATGAAGATTATCATTAAAGCAACAACATCATTATCAAGTAGTATATGTAGTATTCTATTTCTCCAAATCATTTCATAACATTTTTCAACGCATAGTGAAACTACCAGAAGGTGTTGGCCATTATCAAATGTATCACGTATACTTGTTTCGAGGTTTAATAAAGAGTCAAAAGTAGATTGGTGCTGTCAGAAATCACTCTGGTGAATGCCAAAAAATCTTTGTTTTCTAAAAACCATTTAAGACGTTTGTTGATGATTTTCTCCATAGGCTTACACATATTACAAGTTAAAACTATGGGTCGGTAGCTGCTAGCTTTTAATTGGTCCTTTCCTGGTTTATGGATTGGAACGATAAGAGATTCTCTCTATCTTACTGGGAAAACTTTATAACACCATATACAATTAGACACATCGAGGAGGTATTGTAATGCTTTTGGGGAGAGGTTTTTGAGAAGAATATTAGGTATTTTTTCAGGCCCTGGACTTGTGTTTTTTGATTGCTTGAGTGCTAAAGTGAGTTCGTTCAATAGAAGAGACTTACATATGACTACATATTTGTTTTGTCCAAATCTTGGGTCAGTGAAATCTTCATTTTCAAGTTTGAGAGTAAGAAAGTTTTAGTCATAGTTTGCGTTGCTGGACCACGACCCACGAACTCCTACTGCTCAGTTGATTTTACTTCCTTGAGATGGCTCGTAAATTTTTCAGTTCAATCTTATTTTCAGTGGTTTTGTGCTTCTTATAGACATTGTGAGCATGTTTTTTCCGTATAATAGCTTCATCAAGTTCAGTGTTACACCAAGGTACTTGTTTTTTGAAAGATTCACGAGACATTTTCGGGATACATAGATCAGCAGCTTCAGTGATAGCGGCTACTAATTCAGTAACAATATTGTCAATATCGTCTTTATTTTCAGCGGAAGGAATTTTTAACTGATCAATTTTTGTATCAATTGTAGTTTGATATAGTTCCCAGTTAGCTTTTTAAACTTCGATCTTGGAGTATAATTATATAGAGTAGGATTAGGGTTTTGTAGTTCCAGTTTAATAAGGAAGTGATTACTATCATAAAGGTCCTCCAAAGCTTCCAAATTTAGCTTGTGAGCTATACTTGCACTACAAAAGGACAGATCTATCGAACTAAAGGAGGCGTAACAAATATTTAAATGAGTAGGCTGACCCTTGTTTAGAAGAATGATTTCAGGATTATTCAAGAGTTTCTCAATTTTCTTTCCTCTTGAGTCGACATGATTTGATCCCCAAAGTTGGTTGTGACTATTAAAATCACCTAATAAGATGTATGGTTCTGGAAGTTGATTTATGAGATTCCTAAGGTCAAGTAACGTATGGAACGTATGTAATGTAATATTACATACACATAGTTCATTAGGAGTTAGAACTGATACAGCTACAGCTTCCAAGTTGGTGTCGAGAGATATTACCTTATAGTGTAATCATTTCTTGAGGTCGATTGCAACGCCTCCACTAGCACAGTTACTGTGTAAACTGTTTTTAAAGACAGAGTTGTATCCACTAAAGTTTGCAAAAAAGGAATCTTTGAAATTTGTTTCTTGTAAACAAATTATGGAAGTTTTCGCGGCGAGGGTAAAATCCGCTTAGATTCCATTGAATAATTTTCATAGTAATTTATTAGGTTTAAGAAAAGAAACTGTTAATTATCATTATCTTCAGACATTAATGGAGAATCATTTTCAGAAGAAGAACCGAGGAATCCTTTTAGAGATTTTCCTGCAAGTTTGTTATTTTAGTACTTCTGTACTTTGCAGCTCGGTCCGTTAGATTGGGATATAATTCTCTTATCATGAAGATAAGAGACTGAATATCATCAGTGTATCCTTTTGCAATAGTGGCAGGATTAGAAGCTCCCGCAGCCTTGTCGAAAAAGCTTTTGTACTGTATGTAATTGAGGGGATATTTTAAAGCAGATTCTTCAAACATTGATCTAATTGGTTCTAATAAACTGTCAGTGGTCTTTTCGTCCTCAGCTGGGGTGGTTTTATTTTTCTTTAGTTTTTTTTATTTAGGTTGTTTAGCAAGTTTCCAAACATTTTTTTCTTTTTTGGAAGGGTTTTTGTTTTTATCTACTGTATGTTCCTGAATAACCGGTTTATCCGATATTGTAGAGGGGCTAGTATAAGAGAGAGCAGGGTGTTTACTATCTGTATTCAGGGGTGTTGAAGGAAGCTCTGGGAAAGCTTCTGATTGCTCACTATTATGTTATGATAGTGAGGGGCATTATTTGAATCAGTGAATGGTGCTGGTGTTTGAGTATGGTTGATAGCAGTCAGTTTAACAGATGCCTCATCCGAACCATTTTTGAAATTTTTAGCAATATGCCCTGCTTGCTTACACATGAAGCATGTTAAATTATCAGTTGATAGGTATATAGGATAAGAGGTGTCATCGTAGTTAACTTGCAGGGAATCTGGAATATTCGCGACACTATCAGGGTGTATATACCTGTCTTCGGAAATTAAGTATATGGGCGAAATCAGCCTCAGATAAACCAGCTCTTATAAAGGATAATTGGGAGGTTGTTTTAATTCCAATATCTTAAAGCGCCGTTATTATAATAGTGTGTGGGATAACAGGGCAGACATTTAATAGTGTATGCTTCTTGTGTTTGGTAATCAAAGATCGAAGCTCTAAAGAGTATCCCCCAGTTGAAAAGCGCGTGTATACCAGTTTCCCTATTTCATTAGCGTACTCTTTAAAAAGAATTTCCTGCTTCGATTCAATAACGATTGCTTGGTCCTTTTTGGGAAATAAATCTCGTTCTGTTGCAGCTGCATAGCTGTTTGAGTAGTTTACTGAATCTTTTGGTTCGAGGCTGTAGAGGTGGGTTGACGTTAAATGTTATCACTAATTTGGGTATCCATGATTTATAGGGTGCATTAAGATACACTCTTCCAGAGATTTTCACTGGCATTCGAATTTTCGAATTGCAGTATTCACAAGGGAAAACGGCACACGCGTTCAATGTAAGCACAGAGCGCAATTGCAAACACATCCGACCACGACCGAGGCAGAGGCGGAACTAAGGTTCATATTTAGTTGTAATTTTTTTTTGTACATAATTATTACCTAATGTAGTACTTTAACGTATTTTTCTGTCGGCTCTTGCATTTCTCAAAGCTTGAGGCTGACATTTTATCTATAAAAAAAGTTCGAACGTTCAAAAAATATCGAGGTTGAGAAAAAAGATATTTGTTCGGAAATAATTTTTAGTATTTTTAGGTTCAAGAAAATGCAATGTACTGATAAAGTGTGGTCGGTAATATAGGTATTACGCTCTGTCACATGCTCTTAAGGCCCTTTATCAGAATGGCAACCGCGTCTGAATTTTGAGGCTGCATGGTTGAATATTTTTGTCTAATTTTTTGTATACCTCATCTAACTAACCATGTCTCGATGCAAACACAGCCGGAGTTTTGATGAAATGTTTATATTTTATTTCATAATCAAAATAGTGAACAATAGCAGTAACACTCAATGATAGCTGTAAAATTTACATGCATGTCCGCAGCGAGCCTGTTCGCCCTCGTTAAACTAGTCGGCAGACTCCCAGGAGGGAGATGAATTATCCGTAACGAATGAACCCGCCCATTTTTATGAGATTTCGGCCAATTAGAAAAACTGATACCATAAAATCATTGATTAATTTAATTTCAATTCACAGAATTATGTATTTATATAATTGCAGGAAATCGAAAAAACGATTCATGAAAATCGATTAATATTTGCATTAATAACATTCATATTTACATTGTGTAGATTAGTCTAATTCTCTCATATACCGTTAAAAATATTGTGAATTTTAATACACGTTAAAACATAAAGTATATTTGAAAATTAATGCATTTGTAAATTAAGATGAACATAATACACTTTTATATGAAACGTATTTAATATGTATACCCAAATTAATATATTTGTATACAAAAACTGAAATAATACACATGCGTATTAAACCTAAGCGCTAGCGCATGCGTCGCACAATTCTGATCTGTCCGCTGCTGCCAGCCGTCAAGCAAGCCTCGTATCTGGTCTCATGACAATTAAGCATTACTAATTACTGAATAGTAAATGATAAATAGAAACAGTGAGTTGCTAGTCGCCTGTTTGATTGAATAGGTAAGTTAACTTGTTTAAATTAATTAATTTAGTAAGTTCTTCACAATTAATGCGTATAATTCTGTGACGAAGAAACCAGCCTTACATTACATTACAATCACCTTTTATCTTCTCAAAATATTTATATTGTAGACATTCTCTGATAGCGTATTTACTTCAATAGATAAAAAATTCTATATTTTTTGATTGAGAAATATAATTTCCAATTAACTTAATTTGTTACAGAATAATAATGAAAATAAGTCCATTAAGAGGCGGAAAAAGTTGAACAGCAAAAAGAAAATC
>JAAAKG020137488.1:0-12891 GCA_010014905.2 Druon quercuslanigerum
TCCAGAAATATCAGAAAGATTTCAATGATTTTCTACGAATATCCAATATTTTAAATATTTCACTAAGATTTCGGATAGATTAAAAAGATTTTAATTACCTTTATCACTAAAATGACTAAATATTCAAAAAATATTCAAAATATTTGGCAAATATTTTCAAATATTTCACGAAACTTTCAATGATGTCCTAAAGATATCAAATATTTTGCAATGATTTCGGATAAATTTAAAAGATTTTACACAGACTTCAATAATTTCACAAAAATTTCAAAGTATTTTAAAAATACTTAAAATATTTCTCAAAAATTTCCTAAGATACCAGAAAGATTTCACGAAGATTTAAATGATTTTCTAAGGATTTTAAATATTTCAAATATTTTGCAAAGGTTTCCGATAGATTTAAAATATTTTACAAAGGCTTCAATAATTTCACAAATGTTACTAAAAATATTTTGAAAAAATTTCCTAAGGTACCAGAAAGATTTTACGAGTAATTCAATGATTTTCTAAGGATTTTAAATATTTCAAATATTTTTGAAAGGGTTCGGGTAGATTTAAAATATTTTACAAAGTCTTGAATAATTTCAAAAATATTTCCGAAGGTATCAGAAATGTTTCACGAATATTTCAATGATATTACCAAAGCTTTCAATAATTTTACAAATGTTATTATTTGACAAAGGTTTGAGGTAGATTTTTGAAAAAAATTCAAACGATTCGTATTGCCAATGAAGATTTTCTGTCTAGATTTGGTAACCGGTGAAAGGACAAGACTGATTATCTTCGGAGTAGCTAGGATTCATAGAACAAGATTATTGGCCACTTTGAGTGGTTTGAAGCTGGAAGCGGAGATAACGAGCCTCCATGCGAGTTTAACTTGTCGGAAAAAATCGCGACCGGCGAGTCTCGAGTGCAGTTTGACGGGCCAAGTCGGCAGGACAATGATAGTTTTGCTAGAAGGCGTAGCACCCAATCAGCAAACAGTGGTCAAAGTAACAGTCGGAAAGTCGCAAGCTTTGTACTCGAGTGTGACTAGAAAACAGAAGGATAAAAACAGCGGCTTGCTGACTGTGGGCGCTGTAAATATTGACATCCCGCAGCATCCAGTTGCTCTGCATGGAATGATGACCAGGGGAAGCAAACAACTCTCTTCAACCCTTCAGGTAATTTAATTCATACAGATACAGTTTATTTTTTTCTATCATTTCTTTTTCTAAACAAATTCCTGTGGAATTAATCAACCATGACAATCTACGACTTGATTGATTCATTAATTTTTATTCACATTTAAGATCATAAAGCAGGGTGACCGCTCAAATCAAGAAATTTTTTTTTCCAAGAAAAGGAGAATTTCCAAATAAAAAAGATCCATTAAAACAAATGTTTAATTTACATTTTCAGTCAAAAAAATAATTTTTAACAATGATGTTTAACTTTTATCCAAGTAATTGAATTTTAAATTTAAAAAAAGTGTTCTTTAACAAAATAGTTAAAGTTTATTCGAGTCTACGGTAGGTGCGAATAAAAAAATGTAATTCAGGCCTAACGGCGCCAAGCTTCTTTCTTGTCACACGGAATTTTTTTCCAGTTATGGACATAATAATGTAGATAATGTATTGAATTTTATACGATTATTATTTGTAAGATTTTAAGCTGATATATATTTTCATGTTTAAGAAAAGAGCTGAATTTTCAACCATAAAAGATTTTTTATCCAAGTAGATGAACCTTCTACACAAAAAGGAGTTTCAAGAAAAAATTATTAATTTTCAAGCAAACAATAGAATTAACCAACAAGTAGATAAACTTTTGAATCAAGGTAAAATGGCGAATGTTTTCGAAGACAGTTGGATTTTTAACAGAAAAGTTAATTTTTAACCAAGAATGATAAATTTTCAACCAAAAAGGATGACTTTTCTAATATGAAAGATGAATTTTTAACATCATAATTGAATTTTCCAATAATTGATGTTCGCTGAATTATATTCATGTTTATAAATAATGTTTATAATCAGGAGTATAATTAAGTGGATATAAAAATAATTCGATTTTTAACCAAATAGTTGAATTTTCAAACAAAAAAGATTAAAATTGAATCCAAGATTTGAATTTTCAAGACAAAAAGACCATTTTTTTTCATTTTTGACCAAGAAAGATGATTTTTCTACCATGAAAGATAAATTTTCAACAAAAAAGTAAATATTTTCAGCTAAAAAGTCGAATTAAAAAAAAAGTAGGCTTTTAATTTGGAAAAGGTGAACTTTTAACAAAAAATATCATTTTCAATCGAGAAAAATAAATTTTTAATAAACTAGATGAATTCTCTACCAAAAAGTTGAATTTTCAGTATACAGAGATGCATTCTCAATCAAATGGTCGAATTTTCAAACGAAAATGAGAGCAATTCAATCCAATATTTAAATTTTCAAGACAAAAAAACAAAGAGATGAATTTTGTAGTAAAAATATATACTTTTATTTTAAAATAGTTCAATACTCAAGAGCGGAAGAAGATTTTTTAATGAAAAAGTTGTATTTTCATAAAGAAATGAAATTTCTACAAAAACAGATGAGTTTTTATATAAAAGACATACATTTTTGAAAATTACTTGTATTTTCTGTTAATAAAGATTTCAGCTGAATTTTCACGATCAGCATGACTTTTCAACAAATTAGTTGAATTCTTCACCAAATAGTTGCATTTTTATCCAAAAATATGAAATTTATACTGAAGTGGATGAATTTTTATGAGAAAAATAAAATAGTTGAATTTTCATCCAAAAAAGATTCTAGTTGGCTTTTTAAAATCACAATATGGATTTTTTTAAACAAAAAAGTATGAAATTTCTCTTAAAGAGATAAATAAATAAAAAATATGAATTTATATTTAAAAAAACAACTTTTAGAAAAATAGTTGAATTTTTATCCGAAAAATATTTCAGTTGAATTTTTAAGATCAAAATATAAATTTTTCGAACAAAAAATAAGTTTCTACCAAAAGAATAAAATATCTAATAAAAGAGACGAATTTTGTCCACCAAAATAAATAAATTTTGAACAAAATAGTTTAATCTTCTACCAAATAGTTGCATTTTTATCCAAAACAGATGGTATTTATCTTAAAACACATGAATTTTTATTTTTTAAAAACAATTTTCAATAAGAAATGTTAAATTTTCATCCAAAAAAGATTTCAGTTGAATCTTCACGATCAGCATTGGGATTTTTTTAACAAAAAATAAGTTTTACGAAAAAGGTGAATGTATGAAATTTCTCTTAAAGCAGATGAATTTTTATATATAAAAATAAAACTTAAAAAAAGTTGTTAAATTTTATCCGAAACATGTTTCAGGTGAATTTTCAAGATCAAAATATAAATTTTTCAAACAAAAAATAAGTTTCTACCAAAAAAATGGAATTTTCATTAAAAGAGACAAATTTTTTCCACCAAAATGAATTAACTTGTAACAAAAGAATTTAATCCTCTACCAAATAGTTGGTAAAAAAAGATCCAGAAAAGATTTTAGTTGACTTTTCGAGATCAAAATATAAGATCAAACTATAAATGTTTAAACAAAAAATGAATTTCGACGCAAAAAGTTGAATTTTCAAGAAACAATTAATAATTTTTTTTTCGCCAAACAGAATACTTTTTAACAAAATACTCTAATTATCCACCAAAATTCTCCAAAAATTCTCCTTCCAAAAAGGCAACTGATTTCAGTTGAAATTTCAAGATCAAAATATTAATTCTAAATATATAATATAAAGTTCGAGAACTTCATTAAAAAAAATTCCCTGATTTTTCCTTGAATAATTTTTCGTTCTCTTTTATCATATAAACGGAATAAAACAGTATTTCAGCCAAAAATTGAAATTTTTTTAATTTATTAATTTATTTTAAACAAAAAAAATATCATTTCTACTGTAAAAGATCATTTTTTAAACAAACAACTTGAATTTTCAACAAAATAATTAAATTTTACCTAGAAAGATAAGTTTCCAACAACTAAGTGTCATAGTTTATATTTTAATCAAAAAATATGAAATTTACACACACACACACACAAAAGATTTTTAAAGAAAAAGTCGAATTGTCAACAAATATAAAATTGTATCTGAATGAATGATTTTTAACCAAGAAAATGATTTTTTTACCACAAAAGATGAATTTTTTAACTAGAAAATATTAATTTTCAACAAAATAGTTACATTTTCAACGAAGGAAATGAATTTTCTACTAAAAATATAAATCTTTAAAAAAGTAATTTCTCAGCAAAGTGATTTACCCGAATCTTTTGAACAAAATAGTTGAATAGTCAAACAAAGAAGAATATTTTTTAACTAAAAAGTTACTTTTGCATGCAAAAAAAAAGCAGATAAATTTTTAAATCAAAAAGATAAATTTTCCAAAAATTTGTTAGATTTTCTGTTAAAAAAGATTTCAGTTGACTTTTCACGATCAAAATATGTATTTAAAAAAAAGTTCTACAAAAAAATTGAATTTTAATTCCAAAAATATGAATTTTTAACAATAAAGGATAAAATTTATCTTAAACGGGATGAATTTTTATTTAAAAAAACAATTTTGATACAAAAATTAAATTTTTATCCAAAAAAGATTTCAGTTGACTTTTTGACATCAAAATATGAGATCATTTTTAATCCAAAAAGATGAATTTTGAATGAAAAAGCACTACTTTTGAACAAAATAATTGAATTCTCTACCAGATTGTGTCATTTTTATCAAAAAAAAGATGAAAAATTCTATTAAAACAGATAAATTTTCATAAAATTTTTTTTTTTTAATAATGTAGTTGAATTTTCAACTAAACAGTAGCATTTGTATCCAAGAAAAATATCATTTCTGCTAAAACTCGTGAATTTTAAAATTAAAAACACAAAATTTCCAAAAAAATTGAATATAGTTAAATTTTCATCCAAAGAAGATTCCAGTTCACTTTCAAGCACCAATATAAGAATAATGTAATTTATGATAATAACAATAATGATTAAATAATAGAAATAAGTTATTTATTTGCTAAATAGTAGATTTTGTAATAAAAAAGGTATGACTTTTTAACATGATTGTTAAATTTTCAAACAAACAGTTGCACTACTAAAAAATATGAACTTTTAATTCAAAAATACAAATTTTCAGAAAAGATAGTTTTCACACAAAAAATTCAGTTTACTTATCAGCCACAAAATATGAATTTTAAACAAACGGTTAATTTTCTGCTAAAAGAGTTGAATTTTTTAAACCCCTCCCCCCTCGAATTCTAACAAAACAATTGAGTTTGTAACCAAAAAGAATATCCTTTTAAGAAAATTGTTAAATTGCCAACCAAATAATAAAATGTATACCTAAAAAGATAATCTTCAGGAGATCCAAAGATAATTGTGCAACAAATAATGCAATAGTTAAATCTTGCGTCTTGAACCAAAAAAAAAAAAAGAATGAGATTGTGAAGTCTCAAAAATATAAAAGTAAATTTGAAACTTATAAAGTTAATATTTAACCTATACCTTTGATAGGGGCATCTTTCTCAAAATTCACAAAAAACTTTTTAAATTATTTTACTCGTTAGAAAATTTTTTAAAACTCCTAATATAAAAAAATTGGTAAAACTAGCTTTCCTAGTTGTTAAATAAGTAATTATCAGTTCTGAAAAATGATTTTTTAGGAACTTCGAGTAACAAGAGCATCGTCGAGATTATCTCGAGGACAGCAGCAAGAAGAGAATGAAGGCCCGCCAGCAAGTCCACATCAATATCCTCCAGCACCGACGATAGATGTTGAAAAACCTCAGCCCGTTTCCAGTTTGCTCGAACCGATTGTTATGCAATTTCATGTTATTCTGCAAAGCCTGAGCATCACAGCAGCCCTACTTCCTTCCTTGCAAGCCCAATACAAAATGGACCAGGTGACCAGTTCCGGGATAACTGGTAGCAAGGCCAAGTTCACGATCGATTTGCCGCAACACAGTTTGAGTTTTACAACTAAATTGCAAGTGACGGAAGCAAATTTGCCTTCCGAAGCGAGTGTCGAACTTCCCAAAGTTCACGTCTCTGCGGAATACATACAAGATGGAAGCAGCAGTTTCAACGAAAACAAATTCGCGGGTGAGCTTCATTCAAATTTATTATCAAAATTTAGAGAGTTGATTCAGGACCGGGAAGACATGGAAAAGTCATGGGATTTTGAGAGTTTTGAGAAAATAACTGGATTTTTTTTATTCGAGTCTACGGTTGGTGCGAATAAAAAAATGTATTTGAGGCCTGACTGCGCCAAGCTACTTTCTTGTCACACGGAATTTTTTTATAGTTATGGACCTCGAAACTAATTTTCTATCCAAGTAGATGAACCTTCTACACAAAATGAAGTTTCAAGAAAAAATTATTAGTTTTCAAGCAAACAATAGAATTAACCAACAAGTAGATAAACTTTTGAATAAAAAAAAACGTTTTTTTTTACAAAAAAAAAAATAGTTAAAGATCTAACCAAAAAGTACAATTTTCAAGGTTAATGGCGAATTTTTTTGAAGACATTTGAATTTTTAACGGAAAAGTTCATTTTTAACTAAGTAAGATGAATTTTCAACCAAAAAGGATGACTTTTCTACTATGAAAGATGAATTTTTAACATCAAAGTTGAATTTTCCAAGAATTGATATTCGCTTAATTATATTCATGTTTATAAATAATATTTATAACCAGGAGTATGATTTAGTGGAAATAAAAATAATTAAATTTTTAACCAAATAGTTGAATTTTCAAGACAAAAAGACCATTTTTTCATTTTTGACCAAGAAAGATGACTTTTCTACCATGAAAGATAAATTTTGAATAAATAAGTAAATATTTACAGCTAATAAAAAGTGGAATTTCAAAAAAACAGTGGTCTTTTAATTTGTAAAAGGTGAACTTTTGACAAAAAATATCATTTTGAATCAAGAAAGATTTAAAAAATAAATAGAATAGATAAATTCTTTACCAAAAAGTTGAATTTTGAGTACACAGAGATGCCTTTTCAATCAAATGGTCGAATTTTCAAACAAAAATGAGAAAAATTCAATCCAATATTAGAATTTTCAAGACAAAAAGACAAATTTTTTAGAAGAAAGTTGAATTTTCATTTTTAAAAAAGTTTATTTTTAACCAAGAAAGATGACTTTTGTACCATGCAAGATCAATTTTTAACAAAAAAGTAAAGGATTTTACCTAAAAAGGCAAATTTTTCATAAAAAATATAATTTTCAATCAAGAAATATGAATTCTTGATAAGACAGTTGAATTCCGTACCAAAAAGTTGAACTTTCAAGAAAGAAGAATAATTTACTAACCAAAAAATATTACTTTTAAACGAAATGTATACATTTTATAGAAAATAGTTGGATTTACTGCAAAATATTTGAATATTTCGAGTCTACGGTAGGTGCGAATAAAAAAATTTATTGAACGCCTGACGGCGCCAAGCTACTTTTTTAACAGAAAAGTTCATTTTTAACTAAGTAAGATAAATTTTCAACCAAAAAGGATGACTTTTCTACTATGAAAGATAAATTTTTAATCCAAGAAGATGAATTTTTAACATCAAAGTTGAATTTTCCAAGAATTGTTGTTCGCTGAATTATATTCATGTTTATAAATAATATTTATAACCAGGTGTATGATTTAGTGTACATAAAAATAATTCGATTTTCAACTAAATATTTGAATTTTCAAACAAAAAAGATTAAAATTTAATCCAATATTTGAATTTTCAAGACAAAAAGACCATTTTTGTTCATTTTTGACCAAGAAAAATTCCAACAATAAAATAAATATTTGCAGCTAAAAAATCGAATTTAAAAAAACAGTGGGCTTTCAACTTGGAAAAGGTGAATTTTTAAACAAAAATATAATTTTCAATCAAGGAAGATGAATTTTTAATAAAACAGATGAATTATCTACCAGAAAGTTAAATTTCCAGTATACATAGATGCCTGCTCAATCAAATGGTCGAATTTTCAAACAAAAATTAGAAAAATTCAATCCAATATTTGCATTTTCAAGACAAAAAGACAAATTTTTTAGAAGAAAGCTGAAGTTTCATTTTATAAAAGTTCATTTTTAACCAAGAAAGAGGACTTTACCTACCTAAAAAGCCAAATTTTTCATAAAAAAGTGGACTTTTAATTTGGAAAAGACAAATGTGTATGCAAAAATATAATTTTCAGTCAAGAAATATGAATTTTTGATAAGATAGTTCAATTCTCTACCAAAAAGTTTAATTTTCAACAAACAAGAATAATTTACTACCCAAAAAATATTACTTTTAAACAAAATGTATACATTTTCTAGAAAATAGTTGAATTTCCTGAAAAATAGTTGAGTGTTTAACCAAAAAGTGGAATTTTCAACAGACAAGATCAATTTTTGACTCAAAAGGACAACTTTTTAATAAAATACATAGATTCTCTACCAAATTGTTGGATTTTTAACTTATAACAAACAGGATAACTTTCAATCAAAAATGGATTAGTTAAATTTTAAAATAAAAGCTCTAATAAAAAAAATAATTTTAAACAAAACAAAAAAAAAACGAATTTTGAAATATATTGATACAAAATATTCTATAAAAAAGATGAGTTTTGAAATAAATACATGAATTTTTAACAAAATTATTTCATTTTAAACTCAAAAACGCGAATCATCTACAAAAAGTTGAATTTTCAACCAAGAAGGACTTTCAGCTAAAAAAGATAAATTTTCAACTAAATATTTAACTTTTTGTTTTAAAAAGGTAAGTTTTCAACTAAAAATGTAATAATTTGATTGTCAGTGGCATTTTCAACAAAACAAAAAAAATGTGTAACCACATAATAGATTTTTTTACCGAGGCAGATGAATTTGAACTTTCTACCAAAAAGATGAATTTTAAACACAGAAGATTAATTTTCTACCAAAAAAAGATAAATTATTAATAAAATAAATACATTTTTGAACGAAAACTGGAATTTTGAACAAAAAAGGATAAATTTCCAACCAAGAAGAACTTTCATCTAAAAAATATAAATTTTCAGTCAAATAGTTTACTTTCTGTCTCATAAAAGTAAATTTCTAAGAAAAAATGGAATAATTTAGTTGTCAGTTGAAAACATTTATTTTCAACCAAACATGATACGAATTTTCATTAGAATAGTTAAATTTTTTATCAAAGAGATGAGCCTTTAATTAAAAAAATGAATTTTTAAGAAAGTAGTTGAATTTTCGATTAAAAAATCTATCAATATAGTAGAATTTTCAACAATATATAATTAAATTTTCAACCAAATAATGGTTTTTTCACCAAGGGAGAGGAATTCCAAACTAAAAATATAATAGTAGACCTTTCGATAAAAAAAATGAGCTTTTACCGAAAAATAGTTATATTGTTTTATTGGAGAATACGACGAAATTTTTCCGGTCTAAATTAAAATAAATATTTCAACTTTCTACCAAGAAGATGAACTTTTAACACAGTCGATTAAACTTCTACCAAATTAAGATAAATTTTCAAAAAAATAAATACTTTTTTGACCAAGTACTTGAATTTTAGACTAAAAAAATAAACTTTTAAGCAAAAAATATAAATTCACCAAAAAAATGTAATAGTTCATATTTTAACAAAGAAGATATTTTTGTTTTAATTCAAAAGTAGTTAAATCGAACCAAAACCAATGAATTTCCGTCAAAATATTTGAATCTTCAACCAAAAAATGACATTTTCACTAAAAGATACAAATTTGCAAATAAAAATGACCATTTTTCAGTCAAGAAAAATGTGTCACTCAATAAAAAAAAATTTCATCCAAAATGCTTAATTTGTAAGCCAAAAAGATGAGTTTTGTTAGAAAACAATTGAAATTTTCAACCAAATTGTTGCATTTTCATCCAAAGAATTAAATTCCCAACAAAAAAGTTGTATACGCCACAAAAATTTAATAGTTGATATTTTAAAGAAGAAAATATTTTCATTTTAAATAAAAAAAACTGTCGAATTGAACCAACAAGGATGAATTTCTGACAAAATACTTGAATCCTTAACCAAAAAGGTGAAATTTCTGTCAATAGAGATAAATTTACAAATCAAAAAGACAATTTTTCATCCAAGGAAGATTTTTCAGTGAATAAAGATAAATTTTCATCTAAAATTTTTAATTTTTGAGAAATAAAGATGAATTTTACTACGAAACAATTGAATTTGCAACTAAACAGTTGCACTTTCAAGCAAAGAATTAAATTTTTAACGAAAAAAATAAATAACATTAAATTTTTTACCAAAAAAGATGAAATCTCAACAAAGTGCATATCTTTTTAACAAAATAGTTCAATTTTCAACCAAGAAGATTAATTTTCTACCAAAAAAGATGAAGTTTCAGGAAATTGCATAAATTTTCAACTAAATAATTTGAACAATGGATGTGATGTTAGTCGAAATTTGATTCGAATAAGTTTTAGTTTATATTTTTCGTTTTTAAAATTCTTTGACTAAATAGTTGAATTTGTAAACCAAAAAGGATCAATTTTCTACCAGATAGTTAAATTTCCTATAAAATTGTTAAATTGTCACGTTAAAAACGCAAATTTTCTACATAATAATTGAATTTTCAACCCGAAAATGAATTTTGAACAGAAAAGTTAATTTGTTGTATGATGATTTGAGACCAAATCAATCCTTTCTTCGACCAATAATATTTTTTGATCTCTGAATTTATTTTATTAAAAGCTCATGAAAAAATAAAGAAACATAAAAAAGTTAATTTTCAACAAACTAGTTAAGTTTTCAGTTAAATCAAAAATTATTTCAACAAAATACTTCAATCTTCAACTAAAACAGATTAATTTTCACCAGGCAATTACATTTTTAACAAAAAAAAAATGGATTTTCAGCCAAAAAGGATGATTTTCTATAAAAAAAATACGAATTTTCAACAAAATAAACTAAGTTTTAAGTAAATAGTTGAAATTTCAACTAGAAAAGATCAATTGTCAATTAAAAATATAGCGTTTCAAGAAAACAAAAAAAAAATGTCTGTAAAGCATTTTCATTGTCTGATAAATAGTCGAACTTTCGAGCAAATTAATGATTGATTTAAATTTGTTTAAATTTAATTTCCTACAGATGGAGTCGTATTGAGACAGGGCAGTTACTTGAGCGCAAAAGCCGACATCGGAATCTTTGAGCATTCCTTGTCGACTGATTTGTTGAACCATTTGGTCTTTGTGCAAAAGGTGTTTATGAGGGAAGTGAATGAAGTTGTGCAAAAGGTATATGGAGGAGAAAAACCTGTACCACTCTGGCTTGAAGATGAGGAACCATCCACCGCCACTTCTTCTTTAAAAAGAATTTTGTTCACTCTGATTATTCGTATCAAGGTAATATGAAAGCCATTAACAACCTTAACTAATTTACAAACTTTTTTTCTGATCAACTTTTATTTTAAATGGGATCATATTCCGTCTCCTTTTTCCCCCTTTATCTCTTAAATATTATCAAAATTTCGTAAAACACTTAAAATTGAAAATTTTGACTACAGATTAGAAGTAATTAGTTGACTAAATACAAATTCTATATAAATAATAGTAAATGAACAATAAATAGTAAATAATGTATAATAATAAATATGCGTATAAAATTAATATGGAAAAAGATTTCAGAAAGATTTCACAAAGTTTTCAAATATTTCGCAAAGATTTCAATGTTTTTCGGAAGATTTTAATAATTTCACAAATATTACCAAATATTTTACAGATTTCTAAAAAAGTTCAGAAAGATTTCACAAAGATTTTATTAACTATATTAAAATTTTAAAGGTTTTACAAAGATTTCAAATATTTTGTAAACATTTCGAATAGATTAACAACATTTCACAAAAACTTTAATTATTTCATAGAATTTTTTGATAGATTTTAAAGATTGCACAAAGATTTCTAGGATTTCGTAACGATTACAATAATTTCACAAATATTACCAAAGATTTCAAAAATACTTAAATATTTCGTAACGATTTCTAAATATTTCAGAAATATTTTAATAATTTCTTGAACAATCAAAGATTTCATAAAAATTTCAAATATTTCGTAAAGATTTTGTATAGATTTAAAAGATTTGACAAAGTTATCTATGATTTTCCAAAGAGGTCACAAAGATTTCACAAATATTACCAAATATTTTAAACATTTCAAGTATTTCGTAAAGATTAAAATGATTTCCAAAAAAGTAAAAAATTGTCGCAAATATTTCTGATAGATTAAAAATATTTCCTAAAGTCTTCAATGATTTTACAAAGGTTTCAATAATTTCACAAATATTACCAAACATTTCAAAAATATTTAAAATATTTCACAGCTCTTTAAAAAGGTCAGAAAGATTTCACAAATATTTCATTAATTCTTTAAAAATTTCAAAGATTTTACAAAGATTTCAAATATTTTGTAAATATTTCGAAAAGATATAAAAGATTTCACAAATATTACCAATGTTTCAAAAATATGTAAATATTTCGTAAAGATTTTCGAAGATTTCAGAAAGACTTTAATCATTTTTTGAACATATCAAACATTTCAAGTATTTCGTAAAGACTTCACAAAGATATCACAAAAATTAAAAAAATTTCGCAAATATTTCTGATAGATTATAAATATATAATATACAAAGGTTTCAATAATGTCACTAACATTACCAAATATTTAAAAAATATTTAAAATATTTCACAGCTCTTTAAAAAGGTCAGAAAGATTTCACAAATATTTCAATAATTCCTTAAAAATTTCAAAGATTTTACAAAGCTTTCAAATATTTTGTAAATATTTCAAATAGACTTAAAAGATTTCACAAACACTTAAATTATTTCATTAAAATTTT
>JAAAKG020137489.1:0-12891 GCA_010014905.2 Druon quercuslanigerum
AATATCTACAGATGTTAACTTTAAAAATCTAGATTGCTGTCCTATAGTTAAACATAAAATATGTTAATCCTGAACATGTAGATTTTACGTTTGAACATCCATTTTTCTCCGTGTAGCAGCCAATAGTAGTTCCTGTAATGCTATATCCCTGTTAGGAATTGTAAAAAATTGTATGTGTGAATGAACTCAAAAGCGAGGTAGATAAAAACAGAAAATATAGTGGAATATTTATTTTTAAATTTACCTTTTCCGGGAATGGTTGCGGCCATGACATTTACAGCAACACTCCAATTCTCATCATTTATTGTTTCGTCGTCGGACGAAGAATGATAAGAATTGTCTTGGGTACTGAGGAATCAATAAATGATTATGATAAGTGGAATGACTTTCGTACTGACGAGCTGGTGGTGAACTCTGGTGATTTGGTAAAGGATTCAGGTGGGTTGGTAAAGGATTCTGATTAAATTTTGAAAGATTGTGATTAATCGGTTGGGGATTTTAAATAGTCCGCGGAGAACCTTGACGACCCTCTGGATCATTCTGATAATGATAATGGGTGGTAAGTTTCTGCTTTTTATGTGGGCCAGGACACTTAAGAACAATGGACGATTCCTTTTTCATTGCTGTCCCAAAGTTTCTTTTACTGGACTTCGTGACGTTTTTTTAGTCTTGTCTTAATTATCTGGACTACAAAATATCTTTGGTAATCCAGAATTTCTTTTGCCTTGATTATTTTGAAGAATCTTCCCATAGCCAGCGCAGTCCCATATCATTGCCTTTAGTAGCTGGACTGGCTTTGTCTTTGATAATTGGACTGATCTACAGTCTTGTATTCATTGACTGAATTGTCTTCCACCCTTAATATTTCGAACAGTATTTAAATTGCCAAGATAGTTGCATGATTTCGCCTATTATTAGCAGGACAGCACCATTTTGTTGCCCTTACTAGCTGAACTAGTCTTACCAGTGTTTCTAATATTGTCAGTGATTGTACATCATTGAAAAATCTGCACCTCATTTTCAAGTTTAGCGGAGATTAGATTCGCTTGTTGTCATATTTTTCTCGTTCAGCCCCAGCTATCTCGAAAACTTTTGATTTTTTGTACTATTACCCATTAGGATGTTTTGATCCGGAAGCTTTGAACTATATTATATTGCAATTTCAGCAAATTGGACCGGGGCCGGGTTTTAATGTAAATTGTGCGGGGTCCTTTGAGCCGAGTTATATCATATGCTTATAGGAAACGAGCGTCTAGTCTAGTTGGCCCAACACATATATTTCACGTATTAAGTGGCCGAGATTAAACGCGGTTATGCAAATATCTGCGAGAACAGCAGTTCAACTGTAACTAAACGGGAGGTTTATACTGTGTAAGCTACGATTACGATAACTGTGTAATTATAGTTGTAAGCGGACAACTAATAAGAGTACATGTTGAATTAAACGCATAGCACGCGATGAATGTGGGTCATTCGTCGATCTATCTCGCCTCTGCAGAACAACCTATCTCTGTTAATCGATTTTGCTTAATTACTCCCTTTCGCGCTTCTTAATTTGACGTAATAAATTTAAACGACCGATTAAAATCTACGACACCTGCCTTCCAATATCACTCGTACTTGCAAATATCACTTCCGATAAGCGATAACTATAACTGCTCTGCTGTTGCTATTGAGTGGGGGCGTGATACTGAAAATAGATTTTATCTCAAACAGTGATCGTTATCTTATCCGCATGAATCGCAGACACCAATTTTTTTAATCCTTCATCAAGTATAATATTCAGCATTCCCGAGAATTAAAACAAAAATTCAATTCGACAAGGTGTTATTTCTCACACTTTGTTGGTAATAAAGTTTATGAGAAAGGCGAGGAGAAAGGTGAACTGCACTTAGCAAACTCTGATAGAATTTGAATTGAAAAATTTGAATAAAATAGCGAAAACAAATAAAAGATCAAAGCGAGTAATCGGTTAAACATTTAATCACCCGAATTGTAAAGATTAATTCATTTCATTTAATTCATTTCCGCACTTCAGATGATTAATTCCTTATCCGATTTTTTTATTATTTATTTCTTTTAGCTGTTTTAGCAGAATCTTTTAGAAAAGAGTTGAATTCTAAATCTGAAAAAGTTTTTATTTGAGACCATACATTTTCGTTTACAATCAAGTAGTTAAACTTTCATGTAAAGTAGACGAGTTTTCAATAACACAGTTGAATTTTTAAACAAAAAAAAAATAAATAGTTAAATATTTAAAATAAAAAGACGATATTTGTAGAAGACAGATGAATTTTCAACCAAGAAAGATGAATCTTCAACAGAGAACTTTTCTACCAAAAAATATGAATTTTTAATCCAAACACACGAATTTTCAATAAAGCAGTTGAATTTCTGTCGAAAATAGTTGAGTTTTGAATAACAATAATTAAATTTTTAATCGCATAGTATAATTCAAGATAGAACCCCACGGTTCTAGAGAGCACAGAAAAAAGCAGAATTGATTTTTTTCGCTTTGAAATAAAAAAGACTTAAATAGAGACAATAAAGTTCACTGGTAATCACATAGCCATAGTGAAGATAATATTTGTTGCAGGAAAAGATTTGACCCTAAAATCGGGATTACAATTTTTTTTTCTGTGAGAATCTTCTAAATCAATTTCGTGAGTCTTTGGAGTTTAATTGGGAAAATTTTTTTCGCGAATTTTGAAATGAATATATCCTTCGTTTCTCTGGTGGTGGTGGAGAATTATTATTGTCACGTGGTTTACTGCGATCGTTTCAACCTCGCACGAACCTTGTGTAATTTCGTTGACCATCCTCGAATAGCCCATTAAAACTGCCTCGGTTCTCGCCATAACACTCCAAACTGCCATTCATCCATCCTCAATTCTCCTTCTTCTTCCGATCGTGATTCTCAATATTCTCATCTGCCTCTTGAAGAGGATGGCACGTGCCGTTGGCACTCTTGGTCGATAAAAAAAAATGCATGGTGTGCAAAAACCGGTAAAATCTACTCAACTGAATACGTCGAAACGTAAAAAGTGGTTATATAGTTCAAAAATTGAAACTGCTTGATGAGAAACGGATATTCAATCGTAGATGTTTAAAATATATCAGATAAAATCCCGAAAGTTAGACTTAATCATCAGCTCCGTTGAGCTGGCACCTCCACAACGGAAAAGCAATATTTTTTATATGCCATAATTTCGGGCGATAAGAGTTCAAAAATCTGCATTACCGCCCAAAATTAGCCCATAATTAGCCCAAAATTATGGCATATAAAAAATATAGATATTCAGTTGTGGAGGTGCCAGCTGAACGGAGCTTTAATCATCCAAGATCTTCTATAGTCGATGTCTGATTGCAGGAAAACGTCATTCCTCTTTCGGTCACTTGATGAAGCATATCTCAATTTTGTAAAAAATTATATCGACATCTGCCGTTTACTTAAAGTAGTTATAGTCACTATATGTCATGTCGTACACTGTTAGAAAAAACTGTACGAGGCCTAATGTGTGGAGCAAATATGCACTGCCGCTACTGAAATGTAACATACATGTGTATTAAATTTAATATACAGCTCGGTAAAGCAGTGTGCGTAAAAACTAAAAGTGCTTTCATTTCTTTAAATCTTGTCAAATATTCGCAAATAAAGTAATAATCTAAAATTCGTCGACTTAATTATTATTTATAAATAAAGTGTAACGTACAGGTGGAACTTTTTCCAAAATTCGTTCTGAATGCTAGAAATTTAACGTGGGTACAATCGATCGCAGGTTAGGTCCGTTATTTATTCGCTTAACTGAACTTTTAGATTTGAAATCGAATTTTATTTTTGCTCAACTTAAAGAATGTATCATGTTTTATTATTCAGAATCAAAAATTACTACTAAACTTTTCTTTAATTTGTGAAAACTGGAATTATCTGATTTTTCTTGTAAGTAAGTAGCATGCATGTATATAAAATTGATTATACACGCTTTTAATGGCGATTTCATATGCTTGACATATCAATTTTAATATACATTGGTATATTAAATTTAATATTATTTTTAACAGTGTAGTCACTATATGTCGGCTGTTCTGTAGTTAAGAATGAAATAAGTTAACCCTAAATATGTAGATGTTAATTAATAGCTCTTTATAAACCATTGTTTAAGTAAATAGGTTTCGTTAAAACTGCAAATGTTTGGTTGAAAGATGAAGTAATTTGATCAAAATTCTTTTTTTTTAAAGATTAATGTCTTTGGTTGTAAATTTAAACATTCCATTTTAGGGAATTAATCTTCCTAGTTGAAAAGTCATTTTTTGGGTTAAATTTTTAACTATTTTGTAAAAATTCATTCTCTTTGTTAAAAATTAATTATCTTTGTTAAAGATTCTTCATTTTTTTAGTTGTCAATGCATCTCTTTTGACGATTTTTAACAAAATCTCAACGATTTTGTCGAAAATTTGGTAAACATTTTTTTTAAATTGATATTTTAAATAAATTGATATTTTTTGGTTTAAAATTCAACTATATGGTTGAAAATTGAAGTGTTGTGTTTAAAATTTGTCCTTTTCGATTGAAAGTTTGTCTTTTTGTCATAAAAAAGTAATCTTTCTTGGTTAATTATGAACTTTTTTGTTAAAAAAATTAAATATGCGATACTTAGTACTTCTAAATTGTTTCTTGAATGAATTGTTTCTTGTATGGATATTTAAAAGATATTATTGTTTAATGTTAAACTCCATATTGAAAATTGAACTACTTCTGTAAAAATTGCACCACACTGTTAAAAATGTTTATTTTTCCCTTGAAGATTCATTTCTTGGGTTGAAAATATGATTATTTTGTTGAAAATTTGTTCTTTTTCATTTAAAATTATTTTTTTACCTGAAAATATCACTTTTCCATTTTTTATTGAAAACTTATATTTTTTAGTAAGAATTAGTCTATATTGGTAGAAATCTAATCTTTTTTGGTTGAAATTAATATTTTCGGGTTTTAAAATGTAACTGTTTTACGACAAATTCGTCTTTTGGCTGAAATGTTCAAAGACTTTGATGCAATTATTTTTCATTCTTGACTGAAAAATCTTCATTTGTTAAAAGTTATCTTTTTGGTAAGAAAATGTAACTACTGGGTTGAAAGTTCAACTACTTTCTTAATTTTGTGTTGTTGATTATTCATCGTTCAATTGAGAATTGATCTCTTCGGTTGAAAATTAAATTATGTGATTGACAATCGTCTTTTTGGTAGAAAATTAATATTTGTGGTTTTTTGTTATTTAAAAATTTACTTAGTTACAGATTCACTTTCTTGGATGTGGATTCATTATTTTAACTGGAAATTCACCTCTGGCTAAAAATTCAACTATTTGGTTGAAATTTTTGTTTAGTCGAAAGGTTTTCTTCTTTAGTTGAAAATTCAACTATTTATCACAAAGTTTATGCATTTTGTTGAAAATTTGTCTTTTTTTTGGGTAGAAAATCATCTTGGTTAAAGTCGTCATTTCTGGAAAATTCCAGAATTGTGTTAAAATTTCAACTATTTTGTTAAAAATGCACGTATTTTGTTAAAATGTTATCCCCTCTGGTTCAAAATTTAACTGTTTTGTTGAGCATTCGTCTATTTGGACAGAAAATTTATCCTTTTGGATATAAAATTCAACTTTTTTGTTAAAAATTAAATTTTCTTCTAAAAAAATTCAATCTCTGATTATATCAACAACAAATTATTGGATTTTTAAAGTTGTCATTAAATTTTTGTTTAAATTGAACACACACAAAAAATGATTTTCTGAGCATAAAGTCAGATCTTGGGGCTTTTGAGAAATGTCGCATATGATTAGTACTTTTTTTAGTTAAACTAGACAAGGCCATTTATACCATATTTCGTGAAACGTATTTCTTCACTGTAAAACAAAATTTTGTCTGGAAATATTAATTTTTTCCGAGGTTTATTTTTAATTTCTAATTAATTAATGCTAATTAATGCCTGGCCGTTTAAACCTCGTTTCAAGGGTTTTTTTTTCTTCTCTTTCGATTCTTGTTTATACTTTTTGCGAGAAGCTTGTGACGGTAATCGTGTATTTGACCTGACAGAAACGGCTTGGCAAAAGCAGCGCGGGGGCGGAAGAAGTGCGGTTTCGAAAATAAACCTCGGGTTGAAGTACAGAAGCCAGGTTGCCTCGGCAACGACACGTGCGTTCTGATTCGTCTTCCGCCTCATACGTTAGCCACGATATAGTAATATGTATTATATTATGACATACACCCATGACAATGGAACTAACTGCACAAAAGGGAATAAACGTAAAAGCCGCAAATGCGGTAAAAAAGAGGGAAAAATGATGTGTATTTTACGTAGCTTTTCTTGTACCCAGGAAATTGTGAAGGTTACGCTAAAAAAATTATCATACACTAAACTTATGTTGCGGGAAAAAAATCCATATGAAAATCGGGGTTGCAGTCTTTTTAGGTGGAAAATTTAACTATTTTAATAACAAATTTTTTGTTTGATTGAGAATTTAACTGTATTGAGGTTTTTTTTTTTTTCGTTAAGAATTCCTTTTTTTTGGTAGGACAATAATTTCTAGAGTTTTAGTCGAATATTGATGCTTCAGATGCACATTTAACTACTTGGTTGAAAGTTGAACAACACTGTTAAAACGTCAGTTTTCTGGCTGAAGATTCTTAATGTTCGTGTCCCCCGAATTCAGTCCAAGGCTATTTAAGGCTACCCCGACACTGGACTGAAAGCGAGAGTTTGTTATAATTTATTTTTGGTAAAAATTTGTACTTTTCAATTGAAAATTTATTTATTTGGTGAAAATCTCATTTTGTGTGTGTGTAAAATTAAGTTTTTTAGTTCATTTTTAATTATAAATTATTTTTTTAACACTGATCTTTTTGGTTGAAAATTCATTCTTTGGATTAACAAAATAAAATAATTATTTTTTAAATATAATTTTTGTTCAAAAAAATCTTTTTTTGGTTCAAAAAAACTTCTTTGCTTAAAATTCATCTCTTTGGCTAAGGATTGAACTATTTAATTACAACTTCGTCTTCCCGTTTTGAATTCATCCGTTTGGGTTAAAAATTATCTAGTTTGTACAAAATTCAACAATTTGGTAAAAAATTAATTTTTTGGTTGAAGAATGAAGATTCTTAATTTTAGTTGAAAATTAATCTCTTTAGTTAAAAATTTAACTATCTTATGTGAAGAATCATAATTTTAGTTGAAAATTCATCAGTTTGGTTGAAAATTAATTTTTTAACTAAAGATTTTACTATATGATGGTTAGTAAAAGTTTGTGTTTATTAGTTGAAAACCGCTGTATTTTGTTAAAACTTCGTCTTTTTTAGGTATAAAATAAAAATTCTGACTTAAAAATTCATGTGTTTTGTAAGACACTAATCTTCTTGTTTAAAAATTCATGTTTCCGTTGGAACAAGTTTTTTTTAAACTATCCCATGTTTTTGAAACTTTATTCTTTTAAAATTAAAATCAGTTTAGGTTGAAATGTCAAATTCATCTTCTTTGTCAAAATTTTAACTAAATCTTTGGTCGATAATAATTTACCTAAATTTAACTACTCAAGTTGAAAATTTATCACTTTAGTTTAAGATTTCATTGTTTGGAAAATTGAATAATTTTGTTGAAAAAGTTTTTGTTTTTTTGCTTAAAATGATTTTTTGAACTGAAACATCAAATATTCTATTGAAAATTCAAGAAGTTTGTTGATCATTAATCTTCTTTTTTGTTTAAAAAGATTAAATTATTTTGTTAAAAAGTATCTTTTTGCTGTGAATTGATCTATTTTTGTTAAAAATTATCTACTTTGTAGAAAATTTACAACTTCTGTTAAAAAGTCTTCATAGTTCAAAATTGATCTCTTTGGTAGAAAATTTATATTTATTAGTTGAAAATTCATCACTTTAGTTGAAGATTTAATTGTTTGGAAAATTGAACTATTTTGTCGAAAATTTTTTTTTTTGTTAAAAATGATTTTTTGAACTAAAAATTCAACTATTCTATTGAAAATTCAGGATTTTTGTTGATCATTGATCTTCTTTTTTTAAATCACGTTTTCGTTTAAAAATATTAAATTATTGTCTTAAAAAGTATCTTTTTTGCTGTGAATTTATCTATTTTTGTTAAAAATTAATCTACTTTGTAGAAAATTTAACACTCCTGTTAAAAAGTCTTTATAGTTAAAAATTGATCTCTCTGGAAGAAAATTTATATTGTTTAGTTGAAAATTCATCATCTTTAGTTTAAAAATTCAATTACCTCGTAGAAAACTGATGTACTTTGTTGAAAATTCGTCTTTTTCGGTTGAAAATTAATCTTTTTCGTTGAAAATTCGTCTTATTCGTTGAAAATTCGTCTTTTCGGTAGAAAATTATCATCGCGTTTGAAAATTTGACTGTTTAATTAGAAGTTCATGGTTTTCGTTAAAAATACAAGAATTAAAAAAAAGTAATCTTTTTTTATTGAAAATTCGCATAAGTCTAGTTTTTAAGTGAGTAACCAAACATTATTTTATGTAATTCAGAGTAATCCTATCGAATCCGAAGTAATCTTAGGCAACCCAAAACAATTCTGTATATAGAAATAATCCGGAGTATATCTATAGGAATTGTTTATCTCGATTATTATTATTATTATTATTATTATTATTATTTAAACTTAGGTGGATTCATTAAGATCCCGTAGCACTGCGGTTATAACCTATTGTAATATGCCTTTGATTTAAACCCCCCGGTTTATCAGATGCATATACATGGGTCCTCGTTACTGTTAAAGTAATTTATTAGAAGTAGTCGCATTTGTCTGGACTTTTGGTCAGGGGAGAGGAAAATTGAAGAAAACCAACTCTCGAATTCAGCCGGTTTTCCAATTCTCGAGTTTGAAGGTAGATGTTCGATTACGTTCAATGTGCCATGGTATCGAATGTAATCCCACTCGAAATACTCGTATACTTTCGAATACGTCCTTTAGCATTGGTCTTTGTAGAATTGATTTATTCATGAAACTTAAAAAAAAGCCTTGAGGGAAATCCGACTACGCAAAATCAGACAAGTGCATAATGGTGCAGGCGGTATACATATATTTATGTATGTACTTCTTGTACAGCTAGGGAACAGGGTACTTAAACCGAACACTCTAGAGTTTAGAGTTATAGGCGAATAAGCTGGACATCATGACTCTTAACTCTAACCCACATAGATTATGGGCTCGCTGTTAGCTTGAGCGAAGATAGCTTTAGTTACGGGCACATAAGACAATTACGAGAGTAAAGGAGTTTATATGGACAGTCTATTCTCTATTGTAACTTGTTTCCTTGTTCATGTTCTCAGAATCAATAAAGAGAGGTGTGTGAATCGTGAATCACCTTTAAATTAGCGGTACCTATGACCGATACCAGCAGCTTTCTTTTGACTCATTCACAAAAAGGATAAAGTAAAGAATTGTATCTTTATTTGAGACAGCTTCACACCTTATGACGTGGATATTTCGTATTCTTGAATTTATGGAAATTTTATTTATTTAAATTGAGAAACCGTTGATGGTAAACTTTAGACAACGCGATGAATACATTATCAAAGTTATCTTAGTCGTGGAGTGGTTCAGATTGCTCATACTAAAGAACAGTTTTGATAAAACATATATATTTGGAACATCTTCAGAATGTAAATTTTTCAAATTCATTGTGAAAGGGATTTTTTTTGGTTCCATGAAGCTTTCACTTTTAAATTAGTGGTATCTACTATATGCATGAAAAAAATATAAGTTGTTTATTGATGCCAGCAGATTTCTTGACTCATTGACAGAGGATAACTGAAATAAAGAAGTGTATTTTTATTTGAGAGAGCTTCTTGCATCATATGACATGAACAAACTTCAGAACATGCGATGAACACATTATCAAAGTTATATTAGGCGTGGGACTATTCAGATTGCTCATAAAAAAAAACGGTTTTGATCAATCATAAATTTGGAACATCTTGTCTGGAGAATGTAAATTTTTCAAGTTAATGTTTTGGTTCTATGATGCCTTCGCATCGAATCGATTGTTCTAATTTCAACACAAAATTTTCTAATAGTGAATTCGGTTATCCTGCACTTTTCATTGTATGCACTTTTTAATGCTATACTGTGACTCAATCAAGGGCTTATATCCGACTCAAAATTATTTGGGTTTCGTCATATTTTTTCTGATTGCAATTTTCATTTTCGTTTTATAAAACAAGTTTTTCGGTTTTTGTTATAATGCTTTGTGGAAAAAAGTTTGCTTATTCGTTTTTATTCCTTTTAATTTCAGGGCTCCTAGTTCATTTCCTTGATTTCACTATTGTAGACTACCCACTATTTTGCCTAATACGTTTTTGCCCCTTTTATAAATAATTCCTCTTTTTTCTCATTTTAGAAGAAACTTCCGTTTCCTATTTTTTGAAAGTTTAACTTTTTAGGTTGATAATTCAACTGCTTAACTGTTCATAAGTTTCATTTTTGGTAATTAAATTCAATTATTTTATTGTAAATTCAACTTCTCGGTTATAAATTTTTTGTTTCGTTTTTTTTTGTTGAAAAATCTACAATTATATTTTTAAATTGTAATTTATCTGTTTTGGCTAAAAGTTCTACTATTTGATTGAAGGTTTATTTATTTTGTTGAAAGATAAATTATTTTGTTAAGTCATGTTTTTGTTCAATTTTTTTAAATTTATATTATGGATTAGAAACGTAACGCTTTTCTAAAATATTCGTTGAAAATTATTTATTTTGGTAGAAAATCTTCGTTTTTTGGAAATTAATTTTTTAAACTAAAAATTCTACTATTTGGTTGTAAATTCGTCTTTTCTTGTTTTAAAATTTGACGTTTTTACTTGAATTCAACTGCTTTTTATTTAAAATTGAAATCGAAATAAATATAAACTATTTTATCTTTTGTTGAGAATTCATCTTTTTTGGTTCAAAAGTCAACTATTAGGTTGAAAGTTGATATTTCGTAGTAGTTCATCTTCCTTTGTTTAATCCGCGCTTAAAATCTAAAATTAAAATCTTTTTGGGTTCACATGTCAAATATATTCTATTTTGCGTTAAGTATTCTTCTTTCTAGATTGAAAAATTCATCTTTTTTGGTAGGAAAGTCATCTTCCTTGAATGAAAAGGAACTTTTTTGTTCAAAATTCAATTATTTTTTCTAAATGAAATACATTTCAACTCGAAAACTTGGAAGTTTAAAGCGTTCCATTCAAAATTTTATTTAAAAGAATTTACTTCCCTATTTTCGTGAAAAATCACACTTCTTGGTTTGATTTTTTTTTTTTTGAAAAATCTATAATTATATTTTTGATTCGTAATTTATCTGTTTTGGCTAAAATTGCTACTATTCGATTGAAGGTTTATTTATTTGGTTAAAAATTAAATTATTTTATTAAAAAGTCATATTTTTTGTTCAATTGTTTCAATTTCATATTACGGACTAGAGAGGTAACGCTTTTCTAAAATATTCGTTGAAAATTATTTATTTCGATGTAAAATCTTTTTTTTTTTGAAATTAAGTTTTTTAACTAAAAATTCAACTATTTTATTGTAAATTCGCCTTTTCTTGGTTGAAATATCTGATTTTGATATCAAATTAAAGTCTGGTTAAAACGTCAAACTATTTCATTTTTTGTTGAGGGTTAATTATTTTGTTGAAATTTCGTTTTTAGTTGAATATTCATGTCTTTTAATAGAAAAGTCATCTTTCTTGGTTAAAAATTTGACGGTTTTGGTTGAATTTAACTGTTTTTATTTTAAATTGAAATCGAAATAAATATAAACTATTTTATTTTTGGTTGAGAATTCATCTTTTTTGTTTGAAAAGTCAACTATTAGGTTGAAAGTTGATATTTCGTAATAGTTCATCTTCCTGGCTTTAATCCGCGTTTAAAATCTAAAATTAAAATCTTTTTTGGTTTACAAGTCAACTATATTCTATTTTGCTTTGAGTGTTCTTCTTTTTAAATTGAAAATTCATCTTTTTTGGTAGGAACTTGGAAGTTTAAAGCGTTCACCCTATATTTCTTGATTCTTGAACGACTTCTTGAAGCAAATTTTTTTTCTATCACGTCCTCACGTATCTTTTTCGAATTTTCGATTCCAAGGATACATTCATAAAATTGTTAATGTCGGAGATTACCCGTGTTAAATAAATAGAAGCCTTTCGATAAAATGAAGCAAAAAAAATAACATGTGAACATGAAAACATGTGAAAATGTTTTATTATATCTCCTTGAGTGAAATATCTTTAAATGTTGGAATAAAGTTTGTCGTGTCACCTTTCGACGAGAATCTTAATCCCACGCGAAATCCTCTCGGAAACCATAATTTTCACATACGTAACCATGTGTACGTATATATATTACGCGTGCAAAAACGTCACGTATAAGCTTTCCTTTCTGAAGATTAACTTAAACACGAATCCTACACGATTGACTAATCGAAACGCTAATTAAGAGTGCATTCACACGTTCTATGTTTGTACTATACTAATTATTAATTACTTTATATTATAAAAAAATAAGCGGCTTCACGTACATGCAATAAGGATGCAATTTTCACTTCTGCATTATCTTATCAGCAATTGGTTTTCAAAGAGGGAACCACTCTCCGTAATCTCGAGTGACTTGATTAGTGAATCGTCTCTCGACTCTCGATTCGTTTTTCGTCCGAGGTTTCTTTATCAAGTGCCACTTGCTGAAAGCACTCGAGACTACTTAGTTTCGAACGGAAGCCCGGTAAGTTTATTCAATTTTGCGCCTTATCACTGATTGGGCGCATTTTTTCAATGAGGGTTGTGCATGACAGGTGTCAGGCCCAGTGTACACTCAAACAGAGAGATGTATAT
>JAAAKG020137490.1:0-12891 GCA_010014905.2 Druon quercuslanigerum
TTTAAGCATTTCAGCGTGAATACTGTCTACCCCGGAAGCTTTACCGTTTTTCAAGTTCTTGATTATATCCCTAACCTTAGTCACACATAATTTTTCAATAGAGTTTTCTAACGCATTGTGTTGTACATCGCCGTTGTGGTGTCCTATAGCTTCATTTTCGGAAATCATTTTATTTACATTTTACAGACTTACTTTCAGAGAGCGCATAGAAATACAGTGCATTCTGTAATTTTTTTCATATCGTATTAATTGATTCCCCAAACGGTTCCATGACTCCTCCTCCCACTCGTGACCTCGGGAGGCAACCGGCTTGTCGCAAATCTGGCTTTAGGCTTTTTTTTTTTTTTAATGAAAGTGCCTTTGTCTGAATATTCCGCCCGTGGTCGGATAAACGCTCATTCTATGTATCAAAATGTATCAATACCACGCATTCAAGTCTCAGAGCGGCACGCGTTCACCGACTCGGACTGTATTGATACAGTGAACGCACTATCGCTCTTATTCCAGTGGTGCAGCTATACAAGTCTCATGTCAACAACATATCACGCACGCGTTTATCGAAGCGCAGTCGGTCGAGCTCGGGAACGTTCGGGTCTAGTTTGTAGAACGCATCATGTCCCGCTTCTTCCGAACTCCTGCGATACCAGCGTTGGACGGGACGATCTTTTTCTGTTGGATTAACGTGTTGGCACAAGACAATCAGTTGCAGTGCGCTGAAGACGTCTCACAGACGTACTTCCTGCTTCCGCCTAAGCTGTGGCGCACAAGTGCGTCGCTATCTACACCAGCTCGCAACGTCCTTGAGCAAGTACCGCCGCGGACCACAGGCGCCCGTCAGGTTGCACCAGACTGATTGATTGGCTTTATGAGTTTGTGCACAAACGGAACGTCTGTGGGACGTATCCAGCACACTGCAACGGATTTTCTTGTGCGACCACCTTTAGCCTAGTCCCGCATCCGCAGAAGCAATGTTGTCTCGATACTGATACGTCGGGCGTTCGCTAGCCGACTCAAGCCGGTCCCAAGAAAATTAAACTACCGTAGTTCAATTTTCGAACCGATAGAGGTCCAGTCCACGCGGACAACATTGGTTCCAGGGTATTTGGTACCCCCTGCACCCAGATTTTTTTCCGTGTAGGCTTTCGACCCACTCTGTCGTCTTGCGGGTTCAATTCCCGCCTCGCACTCTGGAAGAGCCTCGGTGGTCCATGCGGCGGATTCTAGCCTAGCAAGGGAGTTGTTCATCTCCGGACAATCGTGGGGCCGGTACCTCTAGAGAAAAAGGTTCTCTAAGTACTTAAGGATGTTGCTCTTGGTGGTTCGGAACCCACCTTAAACAGTAGGTTCCCCTCCCACCACCAAGTATGTGGGAGGTTTGTAAAGTAATAGGGAAGAAGGTACAGGAAAAATGTAAACCCTTAGGGGACACATTACAAGCTTCCATTCTGAGTACTACAATCGACAAAGTTGCTCCTTTGCTTGCGGAATATAACAATGATGTAATAAACATCGAGGCATTCTGAAAACAACAGAATTTGTACCTGTTGGTGTATTAGAACGAATGCGCCAGAATGTGAAGCAGAAGTTAGGCTCTTTTCATTTTAAGTATTCATAAGTGTTTAGTTTTATGGTTTTGGTGCCAAGCGACAAAGGCCAGGATCTAAAGAAAAGGACTGGGTTTTTTAAACAGGGCATGAGTTTAAGATTTTTATGAACTACGTATAAATGTACCAATTACCCGTAGAATCGTTTAAAACGAAACTCATAAAAGACTTGGTTTGTAATAATTACAAAAAAATCGGAACGCATAAACGCTCCTTAGTGCTTTTCATTTAGCTTTCAAATGCTCAACTCGATCAAGATTCACGGTAGTGAATCGCCAAAACGTCAACCCCTTTGGGAATCAATAACAGATCACTGAAAAATAGATTTTGTGCATACATATTATAAGGGCGAGTATAAACCAACGAACCTGACCAGAGATGGGGGGGGGGGGGGGGGCTAACCCGCGTGGCTTGTGCCCGCACGTATAGACACTACCATTTCATAAACTGTACTTCAACAGTTTTATAAAACATGAAAAATGTGTGATTTATAGTAAGTCAGTCGACCTGCAGCCTCTTAAGATTTTGCACTATTTACTGAAAAAATCATTTTTTAATATTTCAGTTACGTAGAGCCTAATCTATTTAGCATTTTCTACCTTAGAATCCTTATAAAAAACTATTAACTGAACTTACTATATCTAAATATAATTTAGAATTTTGATGTTTTTTGTCCACATGGTCTATAATGAATATTTTTTAAATATTGATTTAAGATTGTGAAAAAATGTTTTCTAGCTCCGCTGAGTTTTTTCCCACAATTTTAAATCAATATTCAAAAAATATTGAACATAGACCATGTAGACAAAAAAAATTAATACCAAAATTATTAATACATTCCCCTGTTCAAAAACCTTAACATAAAAAATAAAAGATAATTATTTTATGTTGAGCATTAATTATTTCCTTACTTGAAGTCATTTCATTTTATGAAAATTTGTATGTAACTAACGAAAATGTCAAATTTCACTACAGAACTCCGCCAAGTAGAAAGTTATCAGCATAAATAACATAATTTGTGAAATCAAAATTTGAAAAGTAATTCGAAAAGAATATATCGACGGCTCCACTGCGAGAGTTCCAGTTTTAATTTAGTCCGATTACAGCTCCAACTCGCGCTCTGCTCGATACCGCTCTAAGTCATTTTTTTCCGAATTTGAGATTTTATGTTCGCATGAATAAATAGATCATTTTGTGCCATCTGTTAAAATATTATATAATCATGTTCAATATTGAAAGAAACTATAATAAAAAACAAAATTTGTAAGACCTATTATTAAAATTTGTAAGACCTATTATATTTGAAAATTAAATTTCACAACCTTTTCAATAATTGAGGTTTCTTATGTGTATTTTTATAACCCTGATACTAAATATTTGAAAATATATGATCGACACAGGAGTTGTCCACCCTGTGAGTTCAAATTACCACCTGCTTACGCATGGTCACGTGTTGCTTTGTGAATTTCAAGTTAATGTTCGATAGGTGTTAGTTCCGCGTGTGAAGTTACTTAAAAAATTAATCTCACTAATCTTAGAATGCCGTTTTAATTTATGTTTAACTGTATTTTTAAAATTTTAATACATTGGCAAAAATGACATAACCTACGAATTGTTAAAGAAAAGCATACAAAATAAATGAAAAATGTATCAATTTGTCAATATTTAGGTAAAAAATCTTGCTTATCCCTTGGAATGCTACTTCTAGACAAATGTAGTGTTTATTATATTGATTACTTGAAGTAATAATCAAAATGATTTACCATGGGGATGTCATTAGGTAATTATAATGTTTATTAATATAAACATTTTTATTGGATAATTTTTGTTAACAGTATTGATGTAAAAATTTAAGCTGCTTATAAATACAATTTCCCATATTTTACAACATATTTCTGAATTTAAAAAAATTGTAAAATTGAATCGGCTCTCCTGAAGAATTTGCTACAAGTGACAGAACTGTATACGAGCAGAAAGAAACTTGGAGCGGTAATCGTCATGTTAAGCGATGAGTGGCGCGGCTTACGGCCAGAACAACATAATCAAATGCAGTATCAAAACAGCGGATTTAAAACATTGCAGAATTAATTAGTTGTGTATTTTAAGTAAATTTGTGGGAAAATTGATGGTTGACTGGCCTAGCGGGTCGAGTGAACAGCGTATTCTTATAGTATTCACATAGTATCCCATCCGTATAATGCATAAAAAACTGAAAAAAAACCAGCAAGATCAACTTTTAAATGGGTGCAATTCGGATTCTACGTTAAAATTCCCACTAGAAGGTCACGGAGTAAACGCAATAGTTTTTTTGCAACGGTAAAAAGTTTAAAAAAATTATAAGACCTATAGCGCCTGTTGACTGCTACTTACAGATGATGCGTTTGAAGTGTAGCAGTTAACAGGCGTTATAGATGCTATATTCTTTTTAACTTTTTACCGTTGCAAAAAAATATTGCGATTGCTCCGTGAAATTATAATGAAAAATTTAACGTAGAATCCGAAAAGTTTTTGTTGCATGATACGGAAGGGATACTACGTGGATACTATAAGGATACGCTGTAGAGTATCCTTTCCGTTCACTTGGTCCGCTAGGGTGTAAAAGCATATCGGACGATGGTGTTATTTTACCCAGACTACTTAATACACCAGATATTTGTGTGCCTGTGTAACTGTACGAGTGCAGCAACACAATGTTTACATTAACCGTGTAAGCCATCTACACATGAACATTGGCAATCAATTGATTTTTTGCCTTTTTCTTCAGCTATAACAACTTTCACCTCACGAGGAGGACTTCTGTGCAACTCTGTTGTTTTTACACAAAGAAAATGATGTCCAACCTATTTTCAGTTTCTCCAATAAATCCGCAATATTGAATGTGGTCTGAATTAGCTACGTTTTCTCCCTCTTTGAGTCACTGCGATAAATCATCCACAAATTTAAAAATATCAGATAAATTAGGTATAATAGTCATAATGACGATTGCATGTGTATGGGATTTTATCTCTGGCAGAACTTTCGAAGAGTTGTTTTGATACTTAATTTAACTCTGATCTGGCCGCTAGGAGGCCACTCATCGCTTAACATGACGAATATGAACAGAATCAGACCTGAAGCACTCTACAGCGGAGTCGTCGATATAACTGAAAATTTATTAAATCGAAAAAATATACGCATGTAGAAACTTTAAGAATGTATTTAGACAAAAAAATGAAAACTTGCCGAAATGATTATTACTAAAAAAACCGTTTAATACATTCTTAAAGTTTTTAAGAAGTCGATAAGGTATTTTGATGTTAGCATGACATGATCCTCAAGGAATTATTTTTAACTAGACTACCTAAGTAAACTAATACAAAATAGATTAAGTGTGTAAATAAAGCCTTCATTTTTAAGTAATAAATTGTACATAAGTTATGTTAGTGGAGGCGAAGTAGCCTACTTAAAAGTTTTCCAACAAATAGTTATGGTTAAAATGATTTGGATTTTGAGTATAATTTCTGCTATAGGTAATAGACTCAACTTCCATTTAAGTCGAAGATCATTTATGTCAAAGATCAGATATATCAAAACGCACCGCCCAGTTATTTCACATCGTACATCCCCTCCACTTAGCAACATGTGACACTTAGCATCATAGACACAGATACACACGGCACACGTATAAAGCGTACTCGCTCATCTTCTCCGCCCCAACAGACATTGGTGGGGTTAAGGAGAATTTGACGTAACCGAACTGTTTTCATTTCAAATGTTTTGACTTAACTGGAAGTTGAGTGTAATTGCAATTCTTATTCATATCTAATGATCAATAACTGATTTTATTCTTCACAAAATTCTGCACAACTATATTTGGTTGATTCTAATTTTTTTTAATTATTTAGGAATCATACAGTTACTATTTTTATAAACCATATTTTTAATGCAGATGCCACGCGCGCGATTATTGAATTGTTCTAGATTTAAAAAACTAAGGGTTGTACTAAAAAGTGTTAAATTAGTTTAACATAATTTTTATACAAATAAAATCATTTGGGACCTTTTAAACCTTTTAAAGTCTTATAATGAATTAAAATCTTCTTGAAGTTCAGCAACTCCTTTACATTTTTCTAAAACTATAGATTCCTAAAAATATTTTCGAAAACATTGAAATTTTTAAAAATAATTTAATTGTCTCATCATTTTTTTAACCTGTTGAAATCTGTAAAATTCCTCTGCGAGGGCTTAGAATGTTAATAAATCACTTGAAATCCTGTGATATCAAAATCTTTAGAAAGAATTCAAAAAAACTTGTAAAATTCCTTAAAGTATTTCGGCTATTTTTGATATATTTTTAAATATTTTGGGGGCTCTAGAAATCTCTCGAAACCTTTAAAAGTTTTTTAAATCTCGTGAAAACTTTTAAGTCCTATTGAAATCTCAAAATGTTCTTAACTTATTCACCATTAACGACGGGAAAAGTAACCGGAATTGTAAAATCTACTCTTGATCATTTTGAATTTAATAAGAATTGCAGCATGTTTCAATTCACAAAGGGTTTATTATGGTCGATTTTATGAACTGATAATTCTTGACTTATTTATACAAGACGAAAATAAATAATGAATTAATAAAGACTATGAAATCTAAAAATAGTTTTCCAGTTAAATTTGCCAAACGTGTTAACATGACTATATTTTATTTTGAATTGCTTAAATCCACGTCTACAAAAGCGGATCGATGGTGATTAAAACGATCGATTAGTAGAAACAAACATTCAGGATTTGAACGGAGTGAACATGTGGTTTGAAGCCTTGACCTAGGTCTAGATTCTCGAAAAACTATTGTACCTTAACATCTAAGAGGTGAGGGTGACACAACTGATGACAGCGCCGTAAGATATCACGGGCATCCTTCGACTCCCGCCTACCAAGCAACCTAGATTTACAATGCAAACACGTGAGGAATGTTCAGTTTCTTAATTGAGAGCCATCAGAACAAATCGCGATTACGATGAACAAGGTCTCGATATTTTTCATAAATGGTTTACTTCTTTCCGGATATAATTTTTACATTTCTGCTTAATTACAATAATAACTTAAATTTTTTTACATCTTTACTAAAAGCAATCAGCTTAATACCTTTTAACCGGGCAGTTAAATGATTTATCTTTATTATAATTAACCAAGATAAATTTGTAAATTACTCGCCCGTTTTCTCAGTTCTGATTCATATTTATGAATTTTATGAATTAATGTATAAACCAGCGTGCAAATTATTATAATTTATTTTAATAGAATCGCGGCAAACTGTAGAATACTCAAGATTAGGAGACTGCATTCGCCTTCATTCTAGAGCTTCCTATTGCATGTCCGCGAAATCGCCAATCGTGGCTAATCGTTTTCGATGGAGAAACTTCAATGAAACTTTGCTTTCGCTCATAGCATAAGGCCAGTGAAGATAAAACAGAGATACCTTCTGATGACAAAATGAAAGGAAATAATGGAAAAAGCAACAATGATGAGATTAATGCGATAATAACGTACATAAGCTTAAAACTTTCCATACCATCGAACAAACAATTTCATTTTAGATCCTAAAAATTTTTCTTAAGTACATCATACATTCAGTTTTGGAAGCCTTCACAGCAATCTGCATTATTTTAATAATTTATAAGACTGATGTGATGCAAAATATAATGGAGTTATATTGATTTCATCGTCTGACTTTCACAAATAATATTGTATATGAAAAAAAAGGTTCTATTTTCATTTTTGAAGTTGCTAATTATAGAGTTTCAATTCCCATTAATTATGTTCTACTAAAAATGTATAGAATTAAGAAAATTGATAATCAAAGGTCCTTAAACTTTATGACAGTGAAAGAGACATTATTATTGTATAATATAAGTTACAGTTAGAAACTCGCCTGCGGAGGAAATTTAAGAAGTATAAAAGCTTATCTATAAAATATATTCTTGACTAAAATTGAAGATCATTTTGTTCCACGACAGAGGCCTTCCAGCCACATTAGCAATTCACAAAGGTAAACAAAATAAAATAAAAAAGTACCTTTTTCTTACTCAAATTATTATTACATTTTGAACGTTTCTTATTAAATTTGTTTTAATTTTTAACACTTTCATTTTAAACTTATCTAATTATTTTGAAAAATTTAATTGTGAGGAACGAGTATACACAATTTTTAATATTACAACCTAAAATGTTACTATTTAATTTTTAACGCTTGAAAAATGATTATTTTTGACACTGCCAAATTTTTAAAGTATGTTTTAGAAAACTGTACAATTGTTTAAATATTAGTACTTCTAATTACTAATAAAATGGTGAATTCTTGAAGGCTTGAAACTAACAATTAATAAATGTTAAACGATATTAAATAAAATGCTTAAAAAACAAACCAGAATATTGTCAGTTCACTAAAAAAAAACTGCATTAAAAACATGCATCTCTTTCTTTACGATTATCTCAGCCCTAAAGCATTTCCGATAAAAATGGCCCAGGCAGCAAGTTTCTAACAATTTTTGATTCTCAACGTCCACTTTCTCCATCATTCAGGAAAGTAAATGGAAACAATTTAAACTTTAGTAAATTCAAGTCTAAGAAGGATACCAAGAATATAATAAAATATTTAGCGGTTTTCGCATTTTCATGAAAATTGTGGTAACGTGCCCAAGACGAAAATCAGTCGGTCGAATGGTGACCGCCATATTTCGTCTGTTGTTTCCCATGCATTAACAAAAGATAGAAGTTCGAATGCCGCTCGACAACAGATATCCATGTTGGGCACGCTTCCCTTTTTAGAAAAATTAACTTTGGACGATACTGTAGATCAAAGAAAAATTTTCCAATCTATAAATTTTTAATTGAGGATTAAAAAAAATTGACCTTGCGATATTGTTACTAATTTGAATTGAAACCGTACAACTTACAGCCCTACAATTTAAATGGCTTCAAACATAAAATTTGGTGTTAAACGTTTTCAATGGAAATTTATTTATTTTGAACGTTTCAATTTGAAAGTACCCTTGGATAGTTTATTCAGAATTGTGCAATATTTTTAATTTAAAATAATGAAAACTAATAATACCTCCATCTTGAAATTGTGCTGTTCTGGACATAAGTTTGAAACAAAAGATTTGGAATGTTTTGATTTAAAATTATTCATTTTCAAGCTTTAAATTAAATGGTTTAATTTTGGAACACTCCAGTCAAAATTATGTACCTAATTTTTAAATTTTGAAATGTTTAAATTTGAATTTATTCACACTTTTAACAAATATGGCAACATTAACAGAAAATCTTATTTTAGAAGTTAATTTATGAATCAGAAAATGCTGTTATTATAAAAAGATAACGGCGTTAAGATCGTTTTGTCATGAGTAACTTTAGAACTCCTCTAAAAGGCCACTCATTCAGCACAGTCTCCCCCCGCGCTTTTTTTTGCATTGTCTTCTTATTAGATTTCTATATCGGACGTTTTCAAATAAAGCGAGTTAAAAGGGAATACGAGCAATGAACTACGTACGACTGACCTAGCATCCTCGTATCTAAATTGATCCCCAAATAAGGGATATCTTTATCGCCCGGTATTTGCTAACGTCGGAAGTGGAAATCAACTGATAAAGACCACTTCGCGAAGGACATTCCGGGCAATTGACAAATTGAATCATAAAAGAGACAAGCAAAAAGATAAAGATTGTTCCGCGAATAGTAACTTAAATATTTCGTTTATATTTTCTTTTAGCATTAAATTAATTAATTCTTTGAATACAGTTTTTATAATAAAACTATTATACCTCGAAAACATGTTCACTTTTCAATCAAAATTTAGCAAGAGTTATTTCATTGAGAATATCTGCATATCTGATGCTAGAGATTATTTTGTTCCTGCCATCGATTCAGGCCAGAGTACAAAATTGATTGGCGCAGAATCCGGCGGTAATGCCAAAGGCTTTAATGAGAGTGACGTTCAAATAGCTCGGCATGGTGTGTTCATTTCGAAATGGGAGATGTACCAGATCTTCGAGTGAGAAAGAGACTTACATCTGCAAATTCGAAGGAAATAACTACACGTGTTTCCCGTTTTTCTCTACCCACGATTCTAGATAACATGTCAGAGCAAAACGGTGCAATATGCAAGGACGATTCCATGAAGTCTTATTTCAAGATTACTTTGCATTCAGCGAAATGAAGGCATAAATGTTAATTAAATATTATATTTATCACACCCCTTATTAAAGGGCATTTTCGCGATAACACATGAAATCAAGAAAACTTCATTTTAATCTGGACAAGAATATCGAGTCTCTTTATTTGTAGGTAATGACGCCGCTAAAGGTTGATAAATCTAATCGCTTTTAATTTTTATAATTAAGTATTAGTTTTTAATTTGAACTAATTAAATTTAAGATTTACAATTGTAATTGAGTTTCATCTGAAACTCTGATAGTAACACGCACACTCTAATCTCATTGAGAATGAAAATGTAAAATCTGATTTATTGCCCCACGAATGCTATGAAATCGTCACACGGCCTTAGAACGTAACCTGTAGGTAGACGTAGGAAGTCACACTTTATGCTCGAGAGATCTCGCTAAGAATGAACTTACATGAGCCACGGAGAGTTCAAATTACGATTTACTGCTACAAAATCAGGTAGTCTAAAGATATCTTACAAACTCCTGGCAAGTGTCAACTTTTAATTACTGACAATAAAAGCAAAAACGTTTCATTCAGAACTCCCTCAACAATCTAATTTCGACAGAACGTATCTGACAAGCAACGATGCTGACACAAAATAAATCATTTTCAATTTGAATTCCACTTCTCATTGCCGCACCTAGATCCTATCAAGACTATTTTTGATTAGGTTATCTTCAGAAGCAATTAAGAATGTGTGAACTGTTCAGTTTTTGTTTTGTTTATGGTTTAAGTTTAATTTATGTCGAATTTAGAGAAACGCGGATAATTTATATGTTGAAGAAGATCGAATTGTCCACCGTGATCGAAGCACTCACGCAAAACGTAGTCTGTCGATCGACAGGAAGTGTTTACTTTCTGTGACCAGCGGCTGACGACGAGCCGTCGACATAAACGGAAGAACAAGAACGTCTCAGTAAAATCCTTGTTCCGGTGCGACTGTTCGAGCTTCAGTACCGAATGCGACTGGTAGCCATGAGAAATTTATGGAAAATCGCAATCCACAATCCATTGCTATCCACTCCCCGAAGGTCGCAGTTTATTGAGTAGGAGGGGGTCCTTGACGGCATTGGCCTCCAAGGAACGCTATTGGTTATTGCCTTGATAGGGAAAGAGTGCATCCGCGGCGATCAGCAGGCTCGCATACAGTTATACTACTACTTATACTCCATTATTCCTTTCCATTATACCTCTCACACAAATTTGCAACTAATAATGACAATCCGAAAGTATTCACTGCCAATTTCCACCTCCAGAGATCTGTGACAACGATCAATTGTGAATTCAAGTACACAAGAAAGGATAGAAGACGGGATGAGGCTGAACATCGCAAAAGTCGCTACTTGGCTTCAATAAGCAGACAAATATACAAGTTTTATATTCTTTGCTGAAGTTTGTGAAAAACGACTTGAAAGACTGTCCAAAAAAGGTGTGATTAGATTAACTTTTGACTGTAAGCCGGGAAGTTAAAAAATGACATTTTTGGTATATTTTAACATTATTTTAAATATTTTTTTAACTGCTTTATTATTTGACATTTAATTAATTCGTCAGTTCTGCATTTCGGCCAGCATGACCTATACTCCAGACATGATCAACACTAAATAAATATTTTCTTACAAATCAAAGTAAAGTACGTAACAAAACCAAGTTATAACTTCTTGCTCCCTGAAAATAATATTCATAGATACCGTGCTTACCTACAGGTACCGAAGACGCGAAAATTCAGAACAGGCATTGATCAATAATACTCAAAATCATATTAATTTGAGTTTACTTCATATTTTCTGCTTGATCCTAAATTGAGAAATATAAAAATTAAATTTAGAAAGAAAATAATAAAAAAAAAGTGTAGAAAAACTTTCTAAACAATTAAAATTCCTATTTATATCGTTTCTTGCCTCAAAATTATTTTATGCACCCAGTCAATTTTCGACACCAAAGAAAATAAAGAAAAAAAGACTTTAAGGCCATGTAATGAGTAGCTTACATGAACAGATTCCTACCTTACCAACACTTTTATTTCCTAACTTATTTTCACACCAGCACGACATCCAGTTGAACCCTTGGGATAATAAATAAGAAGCACTAAGAAAGGTGGGTCTGGTCCTAAATTAAAAAAAAATGTCGATACCGATAAAAAAATTACCGGTACCAACGATCTTTTTTTACCGGTTTTTTAAAAGCATATTTTAAGTATAGACTGCGGGAAGAATATATTAAATATTAATTTTTTTCAAATGTGTGATGCACTGTTCGATCCGCAATATCGGCCATCTTGCAAACTAAAAATCTTTGGAATCAGGCCGACCACACGATGTTGGAAAGGGATATGTGGTTCGATCAAAATTATTTCTGTGACCAGTCACAGGAGTGTCTTTCCGACCCCACGAGACGTTGGAAAAGGGTAGGTGTTCGACCAAAATCATTTCTGTGAACAGATACAAGGGTGCCCCCCCCACAAGACGTTGGAAAGGGGTAGGAGTTCCTTGCAGCCCCCATCCCCATGAGATGTTGAAGGAAAGTTAGAAAAATTTGAATTCCATGAATTCCTTAAATTGCATGAAGTCCTTGAACTCTATGAATTCCACGAATTCCGAGACGCGCGCTCAGCCAGTACCTTGCTAGAAATATGCTTTAAAAAAAAGGTAAAAAAATGGTCGGTACCCGTAGTTTTTTTATATAAACTTCGTATTTATTCTTCCAAATTTTGAACTCGATGTGGCACTTCGTGTGAAAAGTAAGTTAGTAAATAAAAAAAGGGTCGGTAACTGGTCACGTGACTCACTAGTCGCATGTTCTTAAATAGTTTGGACAAAGATATTATTATAGTAGATGCGGTGCGTGGTGTCAGAGTGGGAGAACAATATATATAGGACATCACATTTTATGCCCTATCGAGGTGCTGCCCTCACCGTACTACGAAGTCTAATGCTGGTTTTCTCATTTCTTCGTAAAATATGACAGACAGTAGAAACATTTTTGAGGTTAGAAAAGTTTGACATGTATCACACCATTCTTTCAGATCTAAAGCTTGAGTCAGGTTTTCTGTACATAGTCTTTTTAACAAATTGTAAAAAAAGTTT
>JAAAKG020137491.1:0-12891 GCA_010014905.2 Druon quercuslanigerum
CCCCTCTCTCCCTCTTCTTCCCTCTCCACCCCCCCCTCATCTCCCAACTTTCCCCCCCTAACTCTCCCCCACTTCTCATACCCCCCCCCCCCTCCCATCCCACCAATCCCTCTACTTCCCTTCCCATATTTCCTCTTCCATAACTCCTCCTGACTTCCCTTTTCCTATTTCTGTCTCGTCACTACCCATTCCCTATTTCCCTTTTATCACTTCTCCTCTCATCACTTCTCCTACATTCCCTCACCTCACATTTCCTACTTTTAACCTCCCCCTTATTCCCCTAATCACCATCCCTTTAACCCTGCATCATTATTACTCCTGGTCCCCCTTTCCTCACTTGGAATTCTCCCCCTCACTTCCCCTACCCTCATTTCCCATACTTCTCCGCGTCACACGTCCCTCACTTCTCTCTCACTTTCCCTACGTTCGGTACATCTTTTTTCCTCTTGTTATATTTCCCATACTTTCCATTCCTTCTCCTCTAATCACTTCCCCTACTTAGCCTCTCATCCCCCTATTTTCCCTAGCCCTTCGCATATTTCCCATGCTTCCGCTACATCACCTCCCCTACTTAACCCAATGCTTCCTATCCCCTCATTTCCCTTACTTACCTTCACTTATTCTACCATTAATTTGCCTACTTTCTAACCCTCTCAATTCATCAACTTTTCCTCCCCTCACACACCCTTCTTCAAACCTCCCGCTCATTCCCCTAATTCCCATCCCCTTTACCCCTACATCCTTATTACGCTTGCTCTCCCTTTCCTCACTTGCCATTCTCCACTCACTTTCCCGACCCTCATTTCCTCACTTCTCCCTCACTTTCCCTACGTTATGTCCATCTTTTCTCTTCTTATATTTCCCATACTTCCCATTCCTTCTCCTCCAAACACTTTCCCTACTTAGCCACCCCCCCCCCACCCCGATTTTCCCTAGCCCTTCGCATATTTCCCATGCTCCCTTTACATCACCTACCCTACTTACTCAATGCTTCCTATTCTCTCATTTCCCTTACTTCCCATCACTTCTACCATTACTTTACCTACTTTCCATCCCCCCCCCTCACTTCATCAACTTTCCCTCCTCTCACACACCCTTCTTTCAACCTTTCGCTCATTCATCTCTTTCCCCTCATTCCCATCTCCTTTACCCCTAAATCCTTATTACGCTTGCTCCCCCTTTCATCACTTGCCATACTCCCTCCTCCCCATTTCCCATCCTTCTCCGCGCCACAATTCCCTCACTTTCCCAACATCCCGTCCATCTTTTTCCCTCCACTTATATTTCGCATACCAACTATTTTGTAACAAATTCGCTTTTTCGATTGACAATTAATTTTCTAAACTAAAAATTCAACTATTCCAGTTGAAGATTCATAATTTTAGTTGCAAATTCATCTCTTTGATTAATGTATAAACTATTTCGTTGAAAATTCTTTTTTTCTCAATAATTAGTTTTTTAATTGGAACTTTTACTATTTCAAAATTTAACTATTTTGGTAGCAAATTGCTTCTTCGGTTAGAAATTTTAACATATTTTTAAAATTTTTGTTTCTATTTGCTTGAAAATTGAATTTTTAACTTTTTAACTTTTTTTAACTTTTAAATATAACATTTACATTTTAGTTACAAATACTTTTTCGCAAAAAATATCACGTGACCCTTAACTTACTAATACTTCTTTTTCATAAGGGTTGTTTAGTTGAAAATTGAACTGCTTTGCTGAAAATTCATTTTTCTGGTTTAAGATTCTCGACTTCAGTTGAAAATTCAACTATAATGTTGAAAATATGTTTTTTTTTTATGAAAAATTAATTGTTTAACTTGCTTGCAAATTATTTTTTTTTTTCTTGAAGACTGAGCTATTTTTTTATTCATGTAATTCGTTAAAAATTCTTCTCATTCGTAAAAAAAAGCTTCTTGATTAAAAATTCACCCTTTTAGTTAAAAATTGAACCTTTTTGTAAAAAATTCATATTTTTTTCTGAAAATTACTTTTTACTTTTCATTGAAAATTAATCCCTTCAAGTGAAAATTTTAATATTTCATCTGTCATTGTAAATTTGACTTTTTTATTTGAAAATTTATGTATTTGGTTAATAATGTGTACTTTTTGGTAGAAAATTAATCTACTTGATTGAAAATCCCGTCCATCTTTTTTCCTTTGCTTATATTTCGTATACCAACTATTTTGCAATACATTTGCTTTTTTCAATTGAAAATTAATTTTATAAACTAAAAATTCAACTATTCCAGTTGAAGGTTCATCATTTTAGTTTCAAATTCATATCTTTAATTAATGTATAGACTATTTCGTTCAAAATTCTTTTTTTGTCAATTCTTAGTTTTTTAATTGGAACTTTTACTATTTTAAAATTGAACTATTTTGGTAACAAATTGCTCCTTCGGTTAGGAATTTTAACATGTTGTTAAAATTTTGTTGCTTGAAATTTCTACTGTTTGGGTTGAAAATTTAACTAATTTTGTTACAAATTAATGTTTTGGTTGAAATTCAAACATATTTTTGATTTTTTGTTCTATTTACTTGAAAATTTATTTTTCAACTCAAAATTTAACATTTACATTTAAGTTACAAGTACTTTTTCGCAAAAAAAAACGTGATCCTTAACTTACTAATACTTCTTTTTCATAAGGGTTGTTCAGTGGAAAATTGAACTGCTTTGCTGAAAATTCATTTTTCTGGTTGAAGATTCTTGATTTTAGTTGAAAATTCAACTATAATGTTGAAAATACGGTTTTTTGTGAAATACTAATTTTTTAACTTGCTTGAAATTTTTTTTTTATGACCGAACTATTTTTTTTCATACAATTCGTTCAAAAGTCTTCTCATTGGTAAAAAAATAATCTTCTTGTTTGAAAATTCACCCTGTTAGTTAAAAAGTCAACTTTTTTGTAAAAAATGCATATATTTTGCTGAAATTTACTGTTTATTTTTCATTGAAAATTAATTCCTTTAAGTGAAAATTTTAATATCTCATCTATCATTGTAAATTTGACTTTTTTTTGAAAATTCATGTATTTGGTTAATAATGTGTCCTTTTTTGTAGAAAATTAATCTACTTGATTGAAAAATTTAACTACTTAGTTGAAAGCTGAACTGATTTGTTTAAAAATCATTATATTGTTTCAATATGAAATTATTCCAGTTGAAGATTCATTATTTCAGTTCAAAATTCATCTCTTTGGCTAGAGGTTAAACTAGTAGATTTCTATCTGTTTGGTTGAAAATTCAACAATTAAAAAAAAAGTAATCCTTTTTGGTTGAAGATTAGCATCAGTCTCAATTAAGCGGAGTATTCAGGTAATCCAGTTAATCCAGGTAATCCTCTTTTTACACCGTGGAATTCCATCCCCTCTCCACATCCTTCTCTACTTCCCTTTCCACATCTTTCCTTTCTTAACTCCCCTTCACATCCCCTATTTTCCACCCCTCCCTATTTTCGTCTCCTCACTCCCCTTTAACTTATTTTAAACTATTTTTTTTCAACCAATTTTCAACCAAATGGTTGAAATTTCAGAAAAAAATTCCAATTTCCAATGAAAAAAGAAATAAATTTTAATGTAATAATGGGGGATGGAGTGGTAATTGTGGATTGCAAGTGGATTATTTGAATTACTGCGTATGACCAGCACGGATAACCAGGAGGTCCAGCGAATTATCTGAGTTGTTTCCCCATCGCTAGAGACACACCATGAACAGGGAGTAAACCTGAAACAATGACCATTGAATTTAAAGAGCCTCGGGATTTCCTCTTCCGTCGTAGGCGGGAGTAATAATGAAAGATCTGAAAATTTATTGTCTTTTCCCTTTGTAACATTTTCCCATAGTTACGGACTTTTCTCTCTCGCACTCTTTCCCGTTCTTTCTCTTTTTATCTCTGGACAACTATAGACAAGCGATTTCCGCGTTTCCAATTTCCATACGAACCGTTTCACTGATAACTGAGGACGAGGAAGCGTAATACCAGAATGCCAGAGTCTTAACTAATTACATTAATTAAAGACAGCTTGAGTGATTTAGAGTCGCAATAACGGTACTGATTGCTGAACGAATACCCTATATTATTTCTAGCTGCAGCTCTGATTCATTATAGTGACAAAGATTACGGATAGGTTGTTTATAAAAAAAAAATTAACAGAATTAGCTGTTAAGAATACTCATTGCTCTATTCACAAGTATAATATTAGAGTGAACAAAAATTTTTTTCCAATCTGAAGACACTCACGGGATGACTGGAATATCCCGAAATATATCATTCCTGAGACTGAAATTCCCAAAGTGGAAAATTCTCGAATAATAAAATTCCCGAATTTAAACAATTAAAAAAAATGTTTATTAATTCAGATTATTTATTTATCAAAAATATAATCAAATATGTTTAGGAAAGAGATTTTTTTTAATGTTTAGAGTTCTTTTTAATTATTGTATGGATTTAAAATAACAATAATTGTATACAAATTGCATACAAAAATTAATTTAATCACACGTGCGCCTTGAAAAAAAGCAAATTCACCTTAAATTTCTTTCGACTCTAATAACATTTTTCAAACATATTTTGAAAGATTTGATTTAGCAATGATTTATCTCCAAGTTTCTTTTTATTTTTTTTTAATTAACAATTCCTTTTTTATAACATTGTTTGTAATGTTCTTTACATACTATGCAATTAAAGTTTAAAAAATAATTTCTTCTATAAAAGTAGTTTTGTTTTTATTTTTAATAAATAAATAATATTCAACGAAGAACAGTTATTTAATTGTTTGAATTTGGGAATTTTATAGCTCTGATATTTTATAATTCGGCAATTTTCTGTCGCGAATTTTATTTTTCGGGAATTTTACAGTATCAGAAATTCAATTTTGCGAAATTTTCAAATCTCCCCATAGGCTAAGTTGTACCTTTATTATACACAAATTATAAAAAATTAATAATCGGATATGACTTAGTCTAGTTTATTGATTTTTAGTTTTCTCTATTTTTCCATGTCTTGAAAATACATGTATTTAATTTTTGTACATGTAGAATTATCTCCCCTGACATTATCATTTTTGTATAACAAAGCAGATAAATTTTTAATCAAACAGTTAAATTTGCGACTAAGAAGATTAATTTTCTATCGGAAAACACGATTTTTAAACAAAATACATAAAATTGCAACCGCATAGTTAAATTTTCAAGTAAAGAAGGGAAACAAGAAAAAAACGAATTTTCAACAAATTATTTAATTTTTTAGATGAATTTTTAAATCAAATTATTTGCCTAAAAGTTCGTTCTTATTATTAGTTGAAAGTTAATCTTTCTAACTGAAAATTTAAATATTCCATTTGGCTTGAAAATTTATCCTTTTAAGTTTAAAATTCAAGTATTTTGTTGAAAATTCATATTTATGGTACAAATTTCTCTTTTTTGGTTGAAAATTCAATTATTTCGCTCAAACTTCATCTACGTTGTTGAAAATGTATTTTTTTTACTTGAAAATTTTTTTATTGAATTTAATATAGTATTCCGCCTAATAAATTTTAGATTGAAAATTAACTGTTATTACTGAAATCTAACTGCTCAATTTTTTGTTGTTAATTTATCTTTTTTAGTTGTAAATTCAAATATTCTGTTGGAAATTCATTTTTTTTGTGTTAAAAATTCAACTATAGCAGTTGAAGTTTAATCATTTTAAATGAAAATTCATCACTTTGGCTGAAAATTTAACTATTTTGTTGAAAAATCATTTTTACTGTTTTTTGAAAATTAATCTTTTTGACTACAAATTTAATTATTCCATAATTGGTTGAAAATTTATTTTTCTTAGTTGAAAATTCATCTTTTTGATAAAAAATTCATCTTTTTGGTTCAAAATTCATCCATCCTTTCAAACATTAAAAAATGTATTTAAAATTATATGAATTTAAATAGTTTTAAATTGAATTTAATATAGTATTCACATAATTACTTTACTTAAAGAAAATACTTCCCTATTTTCGTCATAAATCTCCTTAGTTCCCTTTTTCACAAGGTTTCTACTAACCAGGAAAATAACTTTCATTCAAATTAAATCGAATTAATAAAAATTATCAAATTAAATTGTTAATACATTACTAAATTAAAAATTAATATCATCAATATGCACTGAATTTGAAGTATAAGAAGATCAGATAAAAATAGTTTTTAATTATTGTTCAAATTCATGGACTTGATGAAGAAATTCAAGAAATGATTAATTATGTTCTTAGTATTATTTATTTAATTATTCGACCGTGACGAGATATTTCAAAATATCTTGAAATACAATTTTCCAAGGCCTATTAAATTAAACCAAGAGATTATTTACCCTTTAATAAAGTTGCTTTCAGAAATAACAAAACAGTTAAAGTATTTTACATATTTAATTTTTTTTTTTTAATTTTATATATTTAGATATTTAGTAGGACTGAAAAAAAAAAAATTATAAATTATTATTTAGGGTTCAAAATGTTGCAGGCGATCGGTCAAGAAGGGTAAACGCGAGGTGGGTACACTGAGGTAACCTTTCCGCGGAAAGTTTACCTCAGTCGGGAGTAATCAGCTGACTATTACCCTGCTTCAAAGATTACCTGAAACCTTTCGTACCCCTAGTCTTTTCTGTCTTACTATGAAAAATTATACCTAAAAAAATCTTGAGATAACTAAAAAAAACTGAAATCGTCAAGAAATCTTTTTCTAAGATTTGAATAGGCAACCCGGATAAGAAAACATCATTTTAAATCTAAAATAACTGTTTTTTGCCATTATAGATATTCGCTGAATGGTAAACCTGGCTATGCTTCCGGCGGATCTACTATGAATTCCACGAGATCCATATCAACGAATAGCGATCACTATGCTATTGTTCACTCCAGACCTGGAAGCAGATATTCTGGTCCGGGACACAAGCATCACCATCACCATCACAGAGGGCCACCTTCCAACATTGGCTCCCATTATTCAGGAAAATAGTGCATCTGACTGAATAGGTTTTTTTTATTACTCCTTTACCCCTTTTTGAATCGTTCTAATTATCTGAGCTTAAAATACGTAAACAGTATAGATAACATATGTATATAGAGGCATTCTCCTATGTGCTGAGATAGGTGATTCTCGAATCAAATCAAAAGATATACCTTCCTATATCTATAATCTAATAACTTGGAGGATTATTTATAATCATTGTCTCCCACTTTTCCACTCCATCGTGAATTTACTATACGCAGAAATATTTAATTATTGAATGTGCGCGTAGACCATAGAATATAGAAAACAAGTGGATTAATGTTATCACTTATGAGCCATCCATTAATCACGTAGGGGAGACCATCCTACAGCAAATAATAAACCTGAAGTAATCATTAATTTAAAATACTAATGTATGTAAAATAAAATATTTAATTTAATTCATAGTTAGAATACTATACGTGTTAACAAATTAAACATAGAAATAATTATTCTAGGTATATTTGTGCTTTTAATTCATGATTATTTACTTACGATGGTCTCCCTTAAACATTTTTTACCCCTTCCCTCGCCCTTTTAACAATTTGTGACCTATCGTAATTTTTCCATATATTTTTAGTCATTTTATTAAATACAATTTACTTACCTGAGACGCCCAAATTATTAAATAATTGGAAGTTATTTAAAAGAAAATTAAAACAACATGAAACATGCAAGAAACTTCTTATAAATTAAAACGTATAAAAAACTATGTCATCTAGTAGAAAAATATTCTTCAAAAACTTAATTTTTTACTATTTTTTTAAAAAAGGTTATGAATTTTTCCGGATTTTTTTATAAGCTAAACGTGGCCTTGGGGTTAAAAAAATTGGGAAAAAATTTGGTTTTTAGGGATACTTTTGTAAATATTTAAATATTTGGAAATCACCTAAAATATTAGAAAATCTCTTCAAATCTTTTAAATTCTTTGAAATCCATTGAGATCCGTCAATTCTTGTGCATACATTCTTTGAAATTTCATAAAAATATTAGTATTTCAATAATATGAAATTTAAATTAAATTTTAGTAATAATGAAGGGAATAATAATTTACATAAAATCTGATGATATTCCTTGACATTTTTTGAAACTATTAAAATTTTTTTTTAAATCTTTCAAAATACTTTAAAATCATATCAATCATTTGAAATTTCTTCAAATTTCCTGGAATCTTTTTAAATATCCTGAAATCTTCAAGATTTTTTAAATATTCAAAAAAATCTTTAGAGGTACCTCCAAATATTTTTAAATAAATTTAAGTCTCTGACGTCCTTTGAAATCCTTTGAAAACCATCAATTATTGTGAATAATTTTTTTGAAATTTCATTAAAATATTAATCCCCTAAAGTTATATAAAATCTGATATTTCTGTAATCCCTTAATTCCTATGAATAAATTCTTTGAAACTTCATCAATATATTAATCCCGTAAAAGTACATAAAATAATAAATTTGAAGTCGGAATTTGAATTGAAATTTGAATCCTCGGAATCTTTTAAAATATCATGAAATTTAAAAAAAAATTGAGATATTTAAAACAATTTAAAATCTTTTGAAATACATTGAAACATTTGACAATCGGCCGATAATCCTCAAAGTTCCTTGCAATTTGTTTTTTATCTCTTGAAAATTCTTTTGAATCTTTTAAAATACCTTAAGATCTTTAAAATCATTTTAAATGTCTCAAATTTATTGTTTTTTTTAAATATCCTCAAATCTATAAAATTCTTTAAAATATTTTTGTAACAGTTAAATCTTTGGACATAACTCTTGAATTTAGAATTATTTAAAATATCCTAAAACCTTGCAGATCCAAAAAAATCCCTTAAAATCCTTTAAATTTCGTAAAACTTTTGAAAATATTTTAACATTTATATTCAAATTCTTGAAATTTATTTAAATTATTTGGAATCTTTAAAAATATCTTTAAATGTTACTAACAAAATTTGGAAATACATTGGAACATTTGAAAAACTCTTCAAATCTTTGAAACGCTTTAAAATTTCTCAATTTTGGCGAATACATTTTTCGACATTTTATTAAAATATTATAAAAAATCCCATGAAATATTTGAAGTTCTATGAAATATTGAAATCATTTGATATTCTGAAAAATTTAATAAAATACCTCATTGGGAGTCTTTAAAGCTCTTCGGAATTACTAAAATAAATCAAATAAAAATTTTTTTTCGTGATTGTATAATAATAATATTAAAAATGGTTAAAACGGCTGTTTTTATAGATATTTCTCTGCGAAATAATGGAAAAAAATCGAATCTAATTAAACTGTTGAAGTCTTCATAATGTGCGTACAATCTTTGATTTTAATTGCTAAACTTTGAAGTTATACTATAATGTTGGATAGGGGAGATCAATTAACAGTAAATAATAATTAATTAAAAGGACAAATGCCTGAAATAATCAATTCTGATTTTAATTGATTCAATCCTATAGTTCCTGAAATAATAATTAAATTAAACTAATTATTTTGCATACATTAGAATATTAAATTAATTATTATCTACTAAGGTGGCCTCCTCTACATGGATAGTCTTTAGGGTTAATTTTTTTTTAAACATTACGTAAAATTCCTAATTTAACCCCCCCCCCCACACTTTTCAAAGCTGTTGCGTAATTTTTGGATGGTTCCTTATTGTTTTCACATTATTACTTATCCTATTTGGTAAGTTTGCTGGAAACTTGGGATATAGTTAGAAGACAATCAGACTGTCCAAGAAGTCATTCAATTCTTTGACTCAAATATATTGTTAAACTGTTCTAAACATTAATATTCCTTGTTATATCTAGTTCTAGTATGCACATGTTATTTCCAGTCTTGCATCTACGATAGTATATATGAAAATAAAAGAGAAATCATGCGAATAAAGTGAAGCTAAATGAATTTTTTAAATATTTATTATAGAACAGATTAGCAATAAAAAATAAAAAATACTAAAGATGTGGAACCTTTGAAAATTAAATATAAAATTGCTTCATTTTATTCTTACATGTACACGCTTAGAAATAAATGCAATTCTCAATAAGATGTATAAAAATGTTTAGGCTAGCTTTTACGAAATCGATTAGTCTTGAAGACCTGTTTTGTCTGGCCAAGTCAATAACGTGTAAATAAGTTTTTAGAAAATTTGCATTCCTATTATTTTATCTGAAGGAAATACAGAATGCTGAATTATTCATGAAAAGTAAAATAAATGTAATTAAAATTAATTATATTATTCATGTAAAACATGAAATATGATTTAGCGGCATCTTAAAGTCAAATTTGCTATTAAATTTGTATTAGTTGGTAAAAAAATTGGTTTTCTGAGGCAAAGAAATAAGAAATATAAAATCGTATATTGAGAATCGCAAACTTTGGCCAAAAGTCATAATCCTCTCTATAGATTATTTTCCTCGAATAATTATAAGCTGTGTTGATCATACTTAATACTAATTAGCTTTGCTAATTTTATTTGGCTGCGCGCAAACCTCGAACTGTAAAATGTACGTAAAATTTTGTATTCAGTCAATTTGAAAGTGTTCAAAATAAAAACGTCGCGATATTTTTTAACGATACATGCATTAATCATTAATCCTTAACCTGATCCCTGATTCTTCCTGACGTTTTAATCTTGTAGAATTTTTAGCATATAATATTCTATATACGGAATAAAACAGTTTGAGATTAAAATTTAATTTATGATATTTGATTTAAAATTAGATAAAAGATAAATCTGCAATCTAAAAGAACCAATTTTTGACAAAAATGATGAATTGTTAACAAAATTGTTAATTTTTTAACCAAATTTTTATATTGCATAACCAAATAGTCTAATTTTTAAACAAAAAACATTATCTTAAATAAACAATAGTTGTATTTTCAACCAAATAATATTTATAAGACATTTAAAATTTTAAAAAACAAACAAAAAAGATGAATTTGCAATCCAAAAGAACGAATTTTTCTCTTGAAATAGACGAATGTTCAACAAAGCAGATGAATATCCGACCAAAAAAAGGTGAACGTTTTAAGAAAATACTTGAATTATTATCAGAATATTATATTTTCCAAAAACTAGTTGACTATTTAGAAAAATACTTTAATTTTCCACCGACAAATATGAATTTCCAATCAAATAGTCAAACTAAAAAAAAATTCCTAAATAAGATTTAAAAAATACTTTTGATCAAATAATTGAATTTGCAGCCAAATAGTTGGACGTTAATGTAAAAAAAGGTACAATTTTTAACAAAATAGTAGAATTTTTTAGAAGACTATTAAATTTTCAACCCGAAAAGTTGAATTTTTAACAACAAAAAATAGCTCTCAACGAAAAATATAATAGGTAGTTAATATTTAGAAAAAAAACAAGTTTTCAAAGCAATAGTTCAATTTTCAACCAAACAGTTTAATTTTCAACTAAAGAATTTAAATTACAACAAAAAACTTGACTTTCTCACAAAATAGTTAAATTTTCAACCTAGCAAGGAGAATCGAAACAAAAAATATAATAATTTATATTTTAAACGAAAAATATGACACTTTTGTCAAAAGAAAAGAATCTTTATCGACAACCAAAATTTTAAGACAATAGATCAACTTTTTCACCAAGTTATTGAATTTTTAACTAAAAATAAAAACAAATTTCCACCTAATAAAATGAATTCTTAACAAAAAATGTAATATTTAATATTTCAAACAAATTGAATTTTCAACCAAGAAGATAAATATTTATCAAAATAGATCATTTTCAACAGAATAGATAAATTTTCAACAAAATAGTTACATTTTAAATGAAACAGTTGAATCTTTAACAAATTATTTGAAAATTTAACCAAATAATTGAATTTTCAACGTAATAAGATGAATTCTCAACAAAAATGTAATAGTTGATATTTCAAACCGATAAACTTTTAATGAAAAAACGGGAAGGTTCAAATATTTTGAGTTCAAAAATTAATTTTAAACAAAAATAAGAAACTAATTTTCAACGAAAAAACTTAAATTATCAATAAAATAAATGAACCTTCAAGCAAACCAATCATTGCTTAACAAAGTAGTTCAACTATTACTGAAGTAGCTTGATTTTCAATTTACAAATATTAATTTACAATAAAAAAGATGATTTTGTAACCAAGTGCTTCAACCTTTAAGCAAGTATTTTAATTTTCTGTCGAAAAGAAGAATTTTAAACCAATAATTTAAAAGTAGATACTTCACACAAAAAAATATGAATTTTGAACAAAATATTTTAATCCTCAACCAAAGAAGATTAATTTTCTATCAAGCATTTTTATATAAAAAATAGGCGAACTTTATGCTCAAACAGATGAATTTTTAAACCAAAAAATCGTCTAATTTTCAACTAAGAAAGATTTTGGCTGAAAATTCCATATAAAAATATGATTTTTTGTAACTAAAATTTAATTATCTACCCCAATGGTTACATTTTTAAACTAAGACAAATTTTCACTGAAACAGCTGAATTTTCTACAAAAAAAAAGAATTTTTTGACGAAGAATTTAAAAGTAGATACTTCACACAAAAAAAGATTTTAGTTTTTAATCAAAAACTCTTAAATTCAACAAAAAATACGACTTTTGAACAAAATAGATGAATCCTCAACCAAAGAAGATTAATTTTCTATCAAGCATTTTTATATAAAAAATAGGCGAACTTTATGCTAAAACAGATGAATTTTTAAACCAAAAAATCGAATTTAAAAAAATCGTTGAATGTTCAACTTAGAAAGATTTTGGATGATTTTTCAAAATAAAAATATGAATTTTTGTAACCAATATTTAATTATCTACCCCAATAGTTAAATTTTCAACATAAGATAAATGTTTAATAAAAAATATATAAAAGA
>JAAAKG020137492.1:0-12891 GCA_010014905.2 Druon quercuslanigerum
ACTCGACGTTTTCGCTTAATGTGTAGAGTTCATATAATGTGTAGTATCGATATGTGTAGTATCGACCGGGCCCCATTGTTAAGAAATTGCCAAAGAAACTTTTTAGGCTGTGTTTTTTTAAACCCCCAAAAAATGTATATTGGAAACACATTTTTTTAAAAACAATAATATATAGATTGTATTTAGGGATTGGAAAATAATCGATTTTTTTCAAGAATAATTTTGAGCAAAAGAACAGGAAAAAGATTCAATCATTAAAAAATAGATTTCCGAACTATCTCACTTTCCGGCTCATTAGAGAAAAAAAAAATAATAATATAAACTTTTTGGCAGTTCTTTTCATAAACGACGTTACCAGTAGGGGGGGGGGGGACTATGGTTGGAAAATTTATTTTTAAAAAGTTATCTTTTTTATAAAACAATCAACTACTTTCTTAAAAATTTGTTTTTCTTGGTAGAAATTTAATCTTTTTTGTTGAAAGTTTATCCATTCTGGTTAAAAATGCAATTGCTTAGTTGAAATATTAACTAAGAATTCTTTTTTTTGTTGTTGTTGACAAGTCGAGTATCTGACGTAAAGTTTTCGTAATTTGTGAAAATAAAATTATTTTTTGATTGAGGATTCATAATACTGTTTTATAGAATATTTATTTTTTCCTCTTGAAAATTCAACAATTAGGTAGAATATGAATTAATTTGGGTTAAAAGCTAATTTTTTTGTTTGAAAAAACATATTTTTGGATTAAAAATTCAATTTTTGCGTAAAAAAATTCGTGTTTTGATACTAAAATTAAATACATTTTTCGAAAATTCATCTTTTTGGGTAGAAAATTATTCTTGTTTGTTGCAAATTTAACTTTTTGGTTAAGAATTCAATGATCTTTTTAAAAAATTAATCTTTCTAAATTGAAAATATTCTGCTTTTTGTTAAAAATTCTTTTTTTATTTAATTCTCCTCTTTTCTTAATCTTAACTCATTTTTGTTTGGAAAATTGACCATTTAAATGAAAATGTATCTACTGTCGAAAAATGATCTTTTTGGCTTTTAAAGGAAGTACATTTGTTTAAAATTCATGTATTTTATAGAAAATTGACTAATTTTGGTTGAGAATTCAATTATCTTGTTAAAAAATCATCTTCCTTGATTGAAAATAATCTTTTTTTGTGAAAAATTCACATTTTTAATTAAAAATTACTGTTTATTATTAAAAATTCATCTTTCTTTGACTGAATATATTTTTTGGTTCAAAATTAATTTCTCCCGATTCAAATGTTTATTTGTTTCTAAAAATTTACTCATTATCGTATAAAAAATTAACCAATCGATTGAAAATACCCTTTAAAAAATTTATTCGTTTAGATTCATAATTCATCTTTTATGATAGAAAAGTCCCCATTCTTGGATTAAATAATTATATTTTTTAGTTAAAAAGTAACTTCCTCGTTATTTTTTTAATTCGTCTTTTTGTTCAACTAATTTCAACGTAATTTCATTAATAAAATTTTGAAATATGTAACTTATATTGATTCAAGAAGTTTAAAATAATTTCATAAATGTTTCGTCTAATTATGAAGAAATTACGTAATCATATTAAAACTCAAAAAACATTTTTCATCCATCCTAATTGTTTACTGCTTCTGAAGAAAACATTTTTTTACAAAACGAGACCATTTTCTCAAGAATAAATAAATTTTTAAGTTTAATCCTAAAAACAATATCTAATTTAGGAACAAAAGATTTACAATATCGTTTCAAAAAATCTTTGCCGAAAATAAGCAAACTTTTTTCTTTTTGTTTTAGAAATTTTTGACAAGGATGGGACAGTGAAATTGATTGTATTTCCTTTCACGATACAAAGCGATGATAAGGTATGAATTTTATCATGCTGACAAAAAATATTGATTTAAATTCGGACATAAATGTTCAAAGTTATTTATTTTTATTATTTATTATAACTGCCTATAAATAACTGAAATTATTTATCATTCTAGGTAGAAATTCTACCTTCCACGAATGTGTGGATTTTTAAAAATGACTTTTACACAGTAAAAGCGATGAGCATAAACCTTTGCTCAAGTAATAGACATAGCGAAATGATAAACTTCCTATTATCTCGTTTGTTAGGCGAAGAAAATTTACAATACATTAGCTTGACGAAATGGTTAAGATTTATTGGGCTACCGGAAATAATAAAAATTGTTATTAAAAGTAAGCGAAAGATTTTTTTTCATTATTATAATTTTGTTTGTTATTATTTTAATTATAATTAATCTGCATAAAAAAAATACCTAACATAACCACATGTTTGAAATTTTAGCTTTTACCAAAGGAAACTGTCTACCACAATGCACTTATTCTACAAAGCAATTGAAGAGTTTTATACAAGGTGTTTTTAAAAACTCAAGGAGATATGTCGCCGAAGAGATGCATTCTAAAGAAAATGGTGATTACATCTTACATGTTTACAAATAATCATAAAAATAAGTACAAATAATAATTTTTTCAAATTGCGAAACCATCACCCATTGCCAATATTGCATTTAAAATATTTTTCAATTCTGCTCACCATAACGTTTCTATGTAAATCCATTAGTGGTACTGACCTGAAAAAAAACAAATATATAATGATTAGTTTATTTCATTAACTAAATTATAACATAAATTTAAGAAGGAATATTTTTATTAAAGGAGGAAAGATAAAAAAGGAAGACGAAATCGCCATGCTATGTGACAACAGAAATGAAGAAAAAACGCTTGAGCTGTACAAAACTTATGACAAGATCACATTTCCCTATATGATACCGAGTGAGGAAAAGGTAATTTTGAAATTTATGATAATCAACAGATTAGTCTATTTAACTATATAAATTTGTATGAGCATGAAGTGTTTTATTTATCTTTTGCATATTTTTACAGATTGAACTCGTACAGGGGTACAATGTCTGGATATCAAGAACCGAATTAGAAACAATATACAGGCAATGCAAGATCCTCCCTTGTTTTGTTAAACATAGAACAATGATACGATTATTGTTTGAAGATCTTTTGGGCATTGAAAACATGAAATATATGAGTATCGGTGGTAGCAAGATTCGACAGGAAACGAGAAAATATATGAAACTCCCAGAAGAAATCTACAGTGCAGTTTTAGGTAATAATTTAACTTTTTTAATTTCGCTAATTAGCCTTTCTAGCTAAACCCAAAAAACATAACAAAGGTTTAAACATTTTTTCAGAATACTCTATACAACAGTGTGACTCATTAAACTGTGGGAATGCTTTATTTAACAGTCACGGGTATCATGATTATGTCACCTATATTTTATTTCAAGCAAGACAGGGAGTATCACGAAAAAACAAGCTTAAGCAACACGAGCTTGAAATCAAAGCAGAAAAGGAAGATATCTTATTTCCCTATATTGTACAGAGCGTTGACAAGGTAATTTTTTTTAATTCGACATAGGTGCTTATGAAATTGATCAAGTAACATTCTGTGAATGAATAATAATTTTTGTTTTGTTTAAGGTTGAACTTGTTCGTGGGTCGAATGTGTGGATACTAAAAAATGATTTGTGCGAAATTGAAGAGAAGTGCGAAGCATTATCGTGTGAAAGTAAGCACCAAAAAATGATTTACTATCTTCTTAACGTTCTGTTGAGCACTGAAAATCTAAGTATTCTCGGAAACAAGTTCGGAAGGAATAATTATTTTAAACTCCCAAAAGAACTAACAAATGCAGTTATAGGTAAGAAATAAATTTATTTATTTGTATCGTCATTATCAGCTGTATCAGTAAATAAAAATATGCTAAAAAAACTTAATTTTACAGTATACGCGACACGAAAATGTAAGGCTACTAACTGTGATGCTCTATCCAACAATTATAACTCTTACATAAGCAGCATACTTAATTATGTAAGAGAATTTTCTGAACGCAGAAAGTCCAGCGGTTTTGAATATAATAGTAAGTAATTTTTGATTATGCTTAATCATTTTTATTTATTTGTGATTACTTGAGAATAACCTTAAATAATCAGCAGATGAGATGAGCTATATTTCCAATGCGGAAGAGAACATCCATTTTGCAGAATACAAACGAGACCAATCCTTAGATGAAAACAATTTTGCAAGAAGCTTCGTCAAGTTGGAAATTAATTCTACGCAAGCGCCTACAATTCGAAAAAGAGGGCATGAAGATGAGGAAAACGATTCCACCATCAGAAATAAAAGGACCAAATTATCCGATAATACACCTTTTCAATATCTGGATAACTATTGTAGCAGTTCGTATAATCCAAGTTTTTTGAACCATGTTCCTCAAAATGTGCAGACCTATTGGATCAGGAATGGTTCGTTTAATCAAATTCGGTTGAACCCTGTTCCTGCTTCAGCGCCTAAAACTTTGAAAAAACATTGCAAATCACAAAAATCCGTTCCTCAAAATATGGAAAAACTTTGCAAAAGCTCTTATAATGAAATTTCTGTTTCTGCTCTTAAAAATCTGGAGAAATATTGCAATAGTTCGTTTGTCTCAATTCCTTCGAATCATGTTTCTGCGTTTGCCAATGTGACTGGTAATTTTTATAAACCAGCAAGTATTCCAGCAAATGTTGGAGCCGACTACTATTATGAGGCAGTTCATAACAGTTTTCTTGTAAATTATCTTCAAACTGTTGCGGAACATAGCGTGTGATTTTTAAATTATTTAAGTGAATGAGAATGTCATTTCTTGATGAGGGTGTAATTTTTGAATGATATAATTTTTATGTGAGAAATAATTTTGAATGAGAATTTACATATCTACGCAAGTTGAATAGTTTTAGATTGTACAAAGTGTTTGAATATGATCCTATAAAAGAAAAAGTGCCGTTAAAGAGTAATGTATAATATAAATGATAATAATAAAAAAATATAATTATATATATATTTGTAGTTTTTATTATACTAGGTATCAGGAGAGTTGTCAAATTTATTTTATGGATAATATAACCATAATTATTAATTTTTCATATTTTATGGGAAAATATCAGTCTTTATGTCATCAGCATGACCATTTTTTTAAAATAATTTTATAATTATGAATAAATTAAATTATTTTGATTATTTTTTCATTAATTAAAATTTTTTTTTATTGGCAGTAAAAATAGAATTATTTAAAAACCAAGGTATTTTATTTGTTGAAATTATTTATTTAATGTCCAAAATACCTCGTATAAATCGCTTCGATTTTTTAATTTCTCCAATTATGAATTTTGGAACAATGTTTAAAGATTGTCTCAACTGTTTTAACAATCCATAATTGCTAAAAATGTAGTTTTTAACCGATAAGCTACAGAATCGTATTTTTTCAATTTTTGAAATTTTTGATCATGTTTATATTTCACAATTTTAAATAATTTTTTTAACATTTTTTTTCTTAAATATTTCTTCTGGAAATTTAATGTTTTCTATGGTAACGTAGGTGATAGTTTCTTGAGAAATTTAGTATTTTTTTACACTTAATTCTTTTCTGTATTTAATGCAATATAAAATAATATAACGTCTTTATAAACAAAACAAAAATAAATTATCTAGTCCTAAAAAAAAATCAAATTTAGGAATAACAGTTTCTGGTGAAAAAAAGATTTTCTATGATTCTAAGAATAAAAACAACGTTCATCATGAAATGTAAAAGCATTATTTTAACGTGAAAAATATTAAACAAGAAAAACACTTTTTTTTTTCAAAAAATGTTATGCAATTGATGTTTTCATTTATAATATGCAAATAATAATATAATTTAAATTGTTGAAATCATATAAAACTCTTTTTCACTTACATGATTTTCTCACAAAAACCTTCTTAAAAAAAAAAGTTCAGAACAATTGATTTACATTTTTCGTTTAAATTTAAGTCTTTCCATGATTTTAATTTTTTTCTTTAAACTATTCACAACTCATCAAAAGGACAGTTTCTGTAAATAAATATTCATTTAAATATTTTCCAATATTTTCTTTTTTTGCAGTTAATGTCTTCTCATAATTTTTAGTTTTTACTTAAATTTCTACTAAGCTAAATTTATTTTATTTCTCTCAAAATTGCACACCAACAATAAAATTTTATCGACAAAAATATTATATGAAGTTCAGTGTAGGTACACGGTTTTCCTAAATAATTTAAATAATAATTTTTTTACATTTCTATAAATATAATTATAAGAAAATAATGTTAAAATGTTAAAATAATTGAATGCAGAGAATAGAGAAACTACAAACGAATCACAAAATTTGAAAATAATTAAAAGATTTCAAATGCTTTGATAGATTTTAACAAATTTTAAATATTTTTAAACATTTGCGAGAATTTTAAGGATTTCAAAAAATTTCATAGGCTTTCCAAAAATTTTAAGGCATTTCTAGAAAAATTCAAAAAATAAATAAGTTCGAGGGATTCCTAGCGATTACAAAGATTTCAAGACATTTCAAATGATTTTTACTTATTTTAACGAATTTGTAAAAAAAAGCGATTTTAAATATTTCAAGGGATTATAAAGAATTTCACAAGCTTTAAAGAATTCTATTGAATCTTGAAGGATTTCAAGAAATTTGAAAGATTTCTTGAGATTCTTCTAGAAGTTTGGGAAATAGGTGAATTGAAATTTAAGGCGATTTTTCTAGCGATTTCAGAGTTTTAATGATTTAAAAAATTTCAAACGATCAAAAAGAATTAATTTAGCATTTCCGAAGTTTTTAAGGAAATTCTTGAATTTGTAAATAATGCTATTTTTTCTAAACAGGATTTGTATATAAATTGATTTTAAAACAGTTTATTTTTCTTATAATCAATGCATTTTCCAGATTTGAATAATATTAAAAGTATCTAACATATTAAATAATATAGTTTTATTTTTATTTCTATTCTAAATGTGTAGCTTTTATGCAAATCAAAAATAATTTTGTAAATTTCAAAGCTTTTCAGTCAAAATAGAGATATTGTAACTTCATTTAAATTTAAAAAAAATAGAAAAATTATATTTTTATTTTAAAAAAAATTTTCCATTAAAAGTAGGTAAATTTTCCAAATCAGAGACGGTTCTTTAAATAACAAAATGAATTTTTAAGAAAGAAGTTCAACTTTCAACCTAGTCATTGAATTTTTTAATAAAGAAGAAGAATTTTATACCAAAAAAGAATAAATTACAATAAACTACATACATTTTTTACTAAATTGTTGACTTTTGAACAAAAAGTATAAAAATTACATTTTTGTTTTACAAAATTAATTAAAAGAAATAATAAATTTTTTAACAGAATAGTTGATTTATCCACCAAAGATGTCGATTTTAAAATAATAAAAAAAAAATGTTAACAAAGAATTTAAATTTAAAGTCATAATTTGTCTTCGCTAAGATTATTATTTTTAACTAAAAATGTAATTATTCTAATTTTGATTAAAAACTCATGTTTTTAATTTAATTATTTTTTTTTACTTAAAAATTTAACTATTTGGTTGAAAATGCATACAATTTGTTGAGATTTCGTTTTTTTTTTGCAGAAAATTAATTTTCTTGTTAAAAAAAATGATAATTTTGAAAATTAGGTTGTGTGGTCTTTGGATTAAACTATTTTGCTGAAAATTTGTCTTTTTAAATTCACTTTTCTGACAAAAATACATATTTTTGTCATTAAATTTATCTTGTTTCCTAATAAAATTGAGTTTTTAGATGAAGAAATTTAATCTTTTTGTTAAAAATTTGACTTTTTAAGTCATTTAAAAAAACGAAAATTTAAGTCTTTCGTTTTTGGTTACAAATGGAAATTTTGTAATGAAAAATTTATTTTAAAATGTTGTTATTTCATTTAAATTTAATTTAGTTAAAGTATTTTTTTTTGTAAAATACTAACAATTTTGGTTAAAAATTTATCTTTGGGGTTTCAAAATTTAGCTATTTTCTTCAAATCAACTTTTAAAATTTTTTGTTGTAACAATTAAACTAGTTGATAAAAGGCGCAACTTTTTGTTTGAAAGCGAAAATTTTTTTATTTAAAGTTCGACTATCCGTATAATCGCTACCTTTTTGTGCAGTGCATATTTTTATCGAAAAATTATTTTTATGTAAAATTTATAAATATTTTACATGAATAATTTAATGTGCAAGGAATCAAATAGTTTTTAGTAATTATATTTATTTGCGCTTAAAAATAATTTTTTAATTTGTTTTACAATTTTTTTAAAAGTAATTAAACAATTAAAGCTCAGAGGAATTTTCAAAAATTACGAAATTTACTTGACATTGAATGTTGCGGCTTGAAAAAAGAATATTCAGTCAAAAATATCAAAATTTTTCCCGAAAAAAAATCAAAAACTATGTTTGAATCGAGTTTTCATGAAAAATCTCTTATTTTTTTAAATCAGAATATAAACTGGACAAAAAACTGAACAATTTAAATTGTTAATTTTTAATGATATTTCGGGTTTGTTAATTCTTTTCAATAAATAGATTGTTACAGTAATTAAAATTAAACGTTGCTTATTATTTTTCTTTTTTAAATTTGAACCAAAAATAAAACAATTATACTTTCATAAATTATTTTTTAACAAAATAAGGGAATTTTCCAAATCAGAGACGGTTTTTTACATAACAAAATGAATTTTTAAGAAAGAAGTTCAACTTTTAACCAAAAAATTGAATTTTTAATAAAGAAGATTGATTTTATACAAAAAGAGACAAACTTACAATAAAATACATACATTTTTAACCAAATTGTTGACTTTTGAATAAAAAATAGAAAAATTAAATTTTTTTAAAATTAATTAAAAGAAATGACGAATTTTGAACATAATAGTTGGTTCAATTTTCGAATAATAAAAATAATTTTAAGCAAAGAATTTAAATTTTAACCAAGTAATTTAATTTTTAATCGAGAAGAATGATTTTTTATCTAAAAGTACGAACTTAAAATAAAGTGCATAATTTTTATAACAAATTCCTGAATTTTTAACGAAAAATAGAATAATTAAATTTTTAACTAAATGAAATCAATTGAAAGAAAAAACAAACTTTCAACAAAAATAGTTGAATTTTCATGTAGAGAGATTGATCTTAAATTAATGAAAGTAATGTTTAAAAAGCAAATCCAACTTTCAATCAATTAATTGAATTGATATTTTAACCAAAAATAGAATAAATTAATTTTCAGTTAAAAGAATTAATTGAAAGAAAAAACGAATTTTCAAGAAAATATTTTATTCTTCAACCAGCGAGATGGATCTTTAAACAGTCAAATAAATTTATAAAAAGAAATTATGAGTAAAATAAAATAATTTTTTCCTTTGTATTTTCTCTACATTTTATATTAATTATTATAATGTTTTTATATTATTTATTCCAATGTTACTTATCATTCAATAGTTTTCTATATAGGATACTTTATGATAAATATCATATAATTGTAATTAAAAACATTAATTTTCTTGTTTAAATAATGAAATTTTTTGTCATGAAATTGATCTTGTTTCTAGAAAATTTAAGTTTTCTTTTTTACATAACAAATATTTTTACTAAAATTCGTCTTTTTTTGTTTTATTGTTCATCCTTTCCGCTCTGAAAGCCAACTGTTTTCTAAAACAATTGACTTTTTAGAATAAAAAACTTAACCTTTTTGTTAAAAATCGTCTTTTAAGTAAATGAAAAAATGAAAGTCTAAGGCTTTAATTTTTGGTTAAAAATGGATATTTTGTAATAAAAATTCCATTTTGCAATGTTGTAATTTTATTTAAATTTAATTTAGTTAAAGTCTTATTCTTTTGTAAATAACTAAAAATTTTGCTTGAAAATTTATCTTTGAGGTTTAAAAATTCAGCTATTTTTTTGAAATCAACTTTTTTGTCAAAAGTTCTACTGTTTTCGAAAAAAGTAATTGTTTGTTGTAACAATTAAACTAGTTGATAAAAAGTGCAACTTTTTGTTTGAAAGTGAAAAATCTTTTATTGAAAGTTCAACTATCCATATGTTCTCTACCTTTTTGTGCAGTTCCATATTTTTACAGAAAAATTATTTTTATATAAAATTTGTAAATATTTTACATGAATGATTTAATGTGCAAAAACTCAAATATTTGTTTAACAATTTTTTTAAATTAATTAAACCATTAAAGCTCAGAGGAATTCTCAAACATTACGAAATTTACGCCACATTAAATTTTGAGGCTTGAAAAAAGAATATTTAGTCAAAAATGTCAATGTTTTTCCCGAAAAAAATTAAAAACTATGTTTGAATCGATTTTTCGTGAAAACTCTCTAATTTTTTAAAAATAAAAATATAAACTGGACAAAAAACTGAACAATGTGAATTATTAATTTGTAATTAAATTATAATTAGTTACTTTTTTTATTATTATAAATTATTATAAATTAATTAAATGTTTCTTATTATTTTATATTTTAAAATTTAAACTAAAAATAGACAAATTATATTTTCATTAAATTTTTTTTTAACAAAATAGGTGAATTTTCCAAATCAGAGATGGTTCTTTACATAACAAACTAAACTTTTAAGAAAGAAGTACAAATGTCAACCAAATAATTAAATTTTCAATAAATAAGATTAATTTTATACCAAAAGAGACAAACTTACAATAAAATTTATAAACTTTTAACTAAATTGTTCACTTTTGAAAAAAAAGTAGAAAAATTAAATTTTTGTTTAAAAAAATTAATTAAAAGAAATAACGAATTTTTAACAGAGTAGTTGATTTTTTAACCAAACAGGTAGATTTTAAAATAATAAAAATAGTTTTTAACAAGGAATTTAAGTTGTAACCAATTAATTTAATTTTTAATCGAGGAGAATAATTTTCTATCTAAAAATACGAACTTGAAATAAAGTGCATAACTTTATAACAAATTTTTGAATTTTCAACAAAAAATTGAACAATTAAATTTTTAACTAAATTAAATCAATTGAAAGAAAAAATGAACTTTTAACAAAAATAGTTACATTTTCAAGTAAAAGAGTGATCCTAAACTAATAAAATTAATTTTTAAAAAAGAAATTCAACTTTCAATGAAGTAATTGAATTTTCAATCAAGAAGATTACTTTTCTATCAAAATAGGCTAAATTACAATAAAATACATGAATTTGTAACCAAGAATAGAATAATATAAATTTTCAGTTAAAAGAATTAATTGAAAGAACAAACGAATTTTCAACAAAATATTTTATTTTTCAACCAGTGAGATGGATCTTTAAACAGTCAAATAAATTTGTAAAAAGAAGTTAAACTTTTAAACAAAAAATAATTCGTTACTTTGTATTTTCTCTACATTTTATGTTAATTATTAAAATGTTTTTATATTATTTATTCCAATTTTACTTATCATTTAATTGTTTTCTATATAAGATTCTGTATGACAAATATCATATAATTGCAAAAAAAATTATACGGAAATTTGTGTAGGTCTATACCAATTTGCTAATATATTTTTTCGAAAGAGCCATCGAATTTTTATGTCATCCCTATAAAATATATAAAAATCTATGTAAAATTTACCAAGTCTGTTCAGAAATCTCATGCATCAATTTTTAATCTCATATATACCATTTTTGTCCATCCTGTGCAATCTTGCAATATAGTATACACTACATATTTAAACAATTTACCCTTAGTTACAGTGACATTTAATATTCGAAAAAAATGTTTAAAAATTATATCTTAAAGTAGCAATATATGAGTGCAAAGAAGATTTTTTTATTGGAAATTAAGGTCGATAATATTTATTTTTGTTCTGGAATTCATTTTTAAACAATATATATTTTTGTGATCAAATAAAAATTAGATTTTTTATTTGTCGTCCTGGACTTATACATCTTACAGTCTAGCTGATCAAAAATAATTATAATGTATATTTAAAAAATACTATGTTTATAAACTTTGTAAATTTGGAAGCGAAACAAACAGCTTTTTTGGAAAAAATACATGATAATTAATTTAGGTCAGTTAGACTGTAAAAAAATCAGGCAGGACTGATTATTAGCCCTACTGACTTATTTTTATTTTATTTAGAAAAAAAAAATGTTTTCATAAATTAATGCAGAACAGAAATAAATATTGATAATGCCAAATAAAGAATCTTTTTTACAATAATGATACTTGGGTCAATGTTTAAAAAATATATCATTCTAGAAACCAGGAAAGATGTCATTTAACAACAATCTATAATTTTTAGAAAAACTTCTAAGTAGTGGAAATTTTGAAGTAAACTTATAATTCGGTAGGGCCCTCGAAAATAAAAGGAAGAGGCTAGGCTGGGCGATTTTGACCACTGATAAGTACGAGGGAGCACCTGTTTTCAGGTAAATGAAGTAATAAATTTTGCTTCCGGCGCGCCAGTCTTGGCATGTGCCCACTGATCACTGTCATAAACCCTTCAGAATTAGGCCACATTGTGAGGGCGCAAACTTTGCTTTTCTAAAGCCTACTTAGGATCCTCGTCATTTACTCTAAATCTGTTAACTGCACCCTAATAATTTAAATTTAAATTACTTTTCTAGATGACAACTCAAAATCAGAGTGTTGGGTTTAAGCCTCTTAAGCTCTTAAGGGGTTTAAATTTTAAAAGAAAATGGGCTTCGTTTTTACAATAGTACAATAAATTAAATCCGAATTGAGAGCGGGTTTTCCCCGGGTTATATTGCACTTGTTTAGATTAAAAGGAAATTAAACTCTCATTATTGCCCACGAAATTACCAGTTTTAACCGGTTATAAATATCAAATCTCCCCTTGTTACAAGTAAAAATAATTGGATTAAATCATTATCTTATTTTCTGGATTATGATATCTTATTATATTTTAACAGAATAATTCTTTTTGGTCTTTCATGGTGTTGAGTGAAAATGAATAAAATTAG